>VYZU01014951.1:0-12408 GCA_013401355.1 Ceyx cyanopectus | reverse complement strand
CCCCTAATATCTATGAGTCTATGTGATCTATGTGCAAGCTCCACAGAGAAGATGCATCATCACCCTGGAAAAGCCTGCAGCTCTGTCTTGCTCAAGAACTCAAACTTCCTCTATTGTTTACCAATTAATGTATTTGCTCTTCAGATTCTTACGCAGCCAGTCTTTCACTTTTAACTGGATGGCAACTTCTCTAAAGAAAATATGAGGGTCATCTGTTACAGCTCCTCAGTTTAGGGAAGATCTATCTCATAAAGCATGGCCTTGCTCTGGAATCTGCTGCTGCCTAAGGCACTAATGCATCATCTCAATTAAACTGAAACAAACCAAAGTGCTGGGCAAATTCATCCTGGATTTCTGAGATATCCAAGACAATGGGCCATGGGTTGAAATTTAAATGTGTGTTGGAATGAGTAAAAGTCAAGACATTCTTGCTATAGAGGTGAGTCAGTCAAAATATGCTACGCGGCTTCTGAAGGCATTGTTGTTTGATCAGCTGTGTGGATGGAAATGCGTTTTATTTAATAAACTCCACTTTTAGAAGCTTGCTCAGGCAAGTGTGTCCAAGGTGCAGTGCAGAATGTCTGTGCACAGCATGGGTCCTGATGTGGTCTGCACCTTAAGTGTGGGACCTTAAGTGTCTATCTTCCTTCTGCATTGGGCTGCAGACTGGAGCACTGTCCCCTATAGAGTCCTGAAGCCTTGAATAAATAAGTGTGACCCTTCAAATCCTGTAAAGGCTGGCTCACTGTGTCTCATGGGTCTCTCCTTTCTCAGGGAGGCTTCCAAACCTGGAGCTTGTAGAGTCCTCTGAAAGCATCTTTCTGCATGTTCACATTACTATCAGCCAAGTTTTCCTTGGTTGGGAGCAGAACTTGCAGATGATTTATGCTTTGACTTCCTTAATCTAAAGGTCCAGATGGAAACAGTTTCAACATCTGGCTCATATTTCTATGGTTTCATCTCTAGAGTAAGAAGAAGTTCTTTGGACATTCCCACTAGTCATGTTTAAAAGTATGTGGTGCTGAAAGAGTAAAGAAACACACGCAGGCTGAGCTTCTGTGTCAATGACCATCATTGCTTTACTGTGTTTGAGGCAGATTTTTAGATAGGTTCTCTAAATTCCTGGGCCTTCAAGAACTTATGTGACTCAAATATAAGGTGGTCTCAAAAGCTTTGAGGTATCTTTTTTATATCTATATAAATATAGATAGCTTTTCTCTCTCTCTCTCTCTCTCTCTCTCTCTATATGTATATATAGACACACACACTTGGCAAGTGTATAAAGGGATGCCCAAGTGCCTACTATTGATTTATTAGGAGGTTAATGTGGACATGAGGAACATGAGTTAATTATAACAATAGAAATGTTATGGATAATTAGAAGATGTAGTGATAAGCAACTCAGTGACCTCTTGTACTCCAGGAGAACTGAATCAGAATTTGCTAAAACCCCTAATAATCTTGCACTGTAATGTACCTATACATTAAGACGGACTGATGTAGTTAAGAAGCTTTTATTTATTATCTTGACTCCAAATGTATTTTCCTACAGCTGTGTCTTGTCTTTGGGAATGTCTGAAAAGAACTTTCTTCTTTGACCTGCTCTATCTTATTGGGAGACCCCCTGACTCGCTGTTGACGTAGGAAGTGCCTCGGTACCATGTGTGATGAGATGTGCAACGGATGCCATCTAGGGGTGTGCAGTTAGTGGTAGCAAATCCTCCCTTGAACAGCCTTCTCAATGTTTCATGTAATGCAGAGCTGCCCTGAATTACAAGAAACGAGCCTCTTCTTTGTCCTACATTTCCAGGAAACCTTGAAAAAGTAGAAATAACTCTGCTTACCCCAAAACAGTAGTTGATGGATGTGCCAGCGAAGCCTGTGCTTGTTCCAGGTTTCAGCAGCCTGTGCTGTGTTGGATTTCCTCAGGTTGTGTCTTCCCTGTGACAAACACAAATCAGAAATATTTCTGTCCTTTCACTGTTTCAAAATCAACCCCCCAAATTTAATTTGTATGTTAAAATTCATCAGAGGACAAGACTGGGACATTCCTCAAGGCAGTAGGACTTAATTTGCTGTGATGAGTTTCTTCAGTACCCTGATCCTCTTCACTCCTAATCTAGGACTGGGGACACTTTCAGAGAAAAATATGTTTTTGAAATAATAAGAGAGACGTTCTGAACTTTTTTTTTTTTTTCTACCAGCACACTTCTCCTTAGCTGTAGAGAAGATTGTGAGCAGTTAGTGCTGAATATGCAAAGTCAGTGGTTTACTTAAACTCTTCCTTCTGCAGCCTGCTCTGAATTGAAAGTGAGGAGAGCTGCCTGGACAGCTCTTCCCCTGATGGATTATTGTGATTATTTTTTTTTTCTCTCCTTAAGACACTCTAAGGAACGTATTCTGGTTATATGTGCAGCTTGAGGCCTGATTTCAAGGAGGCCAGTGGAGATAGGGCACAGATACCTTCTGGATGGGACCCCTGTGTGTCCCACCACAACCTCTCCATGGGATTTGCTTTTGGAGATTTTTGTGCTGAAGTGAAATACTCATTGCTCAGGTTCTTTGGAGCATGTTTCCCAGATGTTGTTTGGGAGATGACCTGTGAAGGGGTTCACAGGTTCATTGGTTTTGGAAAAGCAGGTTTGGAAGCTCGTGGATGTACAGTAGAGATGGAGGCTTTGCTGACTTTGCTTTTTTATTGTTGTTGTACCCAAAGGAAGGACCATAGCTTTGTAGTGCTTCGTTCTCCGCCCTCCTCCTCCTCCTTTTTATTCGTCTATTTAATGATAGCTCCTCAATTAGTGTACCAGGCTCCTTTGTGAGCAGGGCTTATCATGATCTATTCTCATCAAGGCAGACATTTAGTACATCTGATCAATGATATTCCATATAATGGCCGTGGTATTGACTGGTTTCTAACTTTACAGTGTGTGGAGCCCTGATGAACCCTTTTAAGATGATAATTGCTTTACTAATCAGTAGTCACAATTTTTGTGCAGTTGCAGATTATTGACATGAGTTGATATCCCTTGATATTCATATTGGACTATACGGAAGATGCATGTGGTGAAACACATGTAATAACTACATACTGGATATTAAATAGAATAATACTGGGGAAAAGACTACATCCTGACATACCAGACTTTCACAAAATAGATGATTAAATAGTTTAGAAAGGTGTATTTCTTCTTTTTAGGTGGGATAGCCTTTAAATATTACCTTTTAAGTTGACATGGACATCTATTACACAGGTTATTTCGTAGCTACATCGTAAACGTTCAGTTGTTTCGTAAATGAAATATTGTTTTCAGCAATTATATAATAAATATATTTTTTCCAAATGTCATAGCCTCACCGGTCTCGTTCTACACGTGACGCGGGAATTTGTTGGGTGCATCTATGTCAAATGGAGACGGGTTGCTCTTGATGTTGGACCAGGAGGTGGCAGCACTGCATGTGTCTCCCACCACCAGCAGGGTTAGAACCCGAGTAATGCTCCTTTGGGAAGTACAAGCTTGAGTATCACTTAAAAAATAAACCCCAAACCCAACGATAGGAAAAGGTAAGTTAATTTACTGGATAGCAGCGTGTTTTGTCAAAAGGGTTGTTCCACAGAGCTCTGTACTGGAAGCTGTTGTGTTTAGTATCTTTATCAATGATCGGGATGAGGAGGTTGAAGGCACCCTTGTTAAGTTTGCAGGTGAAACCAAGTTAAATGGGAGTGTTGATCTGCTTGAGGGTGGGAGGCTCTGTAAAGGGATCTGGACGGGCTGGATCAATGGGCCAAGGCCAATGGGGTGAGGTTCAACACTGGGTGCTGCCCTTTGGTCACACCAATCCTGGGCAATGCTCCAGGCTTGAGAAAAAGTGACTGGAGAACTGCCCGGCAGAAAAGAACCTAGTGGTGTTGTTTGACAACCGTCTGAATATGAACCAGACCAGGTGGTCAAGAAGGCCAATGGCATCCTAGCTTGTATCAGAGATAGTGTTGCCAGCAGGAGCAGGGAAGTGATCATCCCTTTGTCCTTGGACAGGCAAGGCTGCAGCTTGAGTACAGGGTTCAGTTCTGGGCTCCATGCTACAAGAAAAATGCTGAGGTGCTGGAACACATCGAAAGAAAATCAATGAAGCTTGGGAAGGGTCTAAAGAACAAGTCTAATGAGTAGCAGCTGAGGGAGCTGGGGATGTTTAGGCTGGAGAAAGGGAGGCTGAGGGGAGACTTTATTGCTCTCTGCAACTACCCAAAAGGAGGTTGTAGTGAGGTGGGAGTCAGTCTATTCTGTCAAGTATCAAGCAATAGGACAAGAACAACCAGCTGCAAGTTACACCAAGGGAGGTTTAGGTTGGACATTTGGAAAAATTTCTTCACTGGAAGGGTTGTCAAGCCCTGGAACAGGCTTCCCAGTGACATGGTAGAATCACCATGCCTGGAGGTATTTAAAAGCTGTGCAAATGTGGCACTTAGGGACACGGTTTAGTGGTGACCTGGAAGTGCTGGGTTATTGGTTGGAGTCAATGTTCTTAAAGGTCTTTTCCAAGATAAACCATTCTACAATTCTGTGTTTTTCCAAGACTGATGGAGAGTCTCAGCTGGTATGCTCCAAGTGATGAAATCCTGTTGTAGATGGGAGGCCAAATAACCACAAAGCCTGTGCTTAGGGTATCCAAATGAAGAACGCTAAACACCTGGGAACATTTGTCTCTGGTTTTTTATTCATATGACTATTGCATTAGAGAAGATCCTTCCCCTCCCAATCCCCTCTCCAGTATAAAAGACTTAGTTTCTCATTGAGTCCCTCAGCACAGGCACCTCTGAGACACACAAGGCTGGGGGACACACATGCAGTTTTTGTGGCCTGCGACTGTCTATCACTGTCTATTCCCTGTCAGCCATCCTAGACAGAATCCCCTCCATTTCTGGTTGCTCCTGTTCATTACTTTCTCAGGTCTTCACCTTTTCTCACTCATAAGGAGAAAGTAAGCTGCGGACTTTTCATGGGGTTTTAATTGTTGCTGGATTGCTGAACTCCTAGAAACCTAAATTTTTTGGTTANTCCAGAGGGTCTCTCTCGCTGACACTCTCTCTTGCTTTGTCTCTCTCACTTGCTCTTTCGGCTCTCTTGCTTCGATCCTGATCCTGAAACCCGGTGCCAGAATCCAGCTCCTCCACAGCATCAGTGACGGTGACGTAATTAACATCGGGGGGGGTTGGGTTCAGTACTGGTTTTGTACATATTTGTATATATTTCATTATTTTCATTCTCATTAAATTGTTCTAGTTTTCTTTTCAAATCACTAAGTCTCTCTCCCCTTTGGGGAGGGAGGGGGGTTAAAAGAGAGCGTCTGTTATTGGTCTGGGCTGCCCTGACCCTAAACCGTGACAGGAAGTTAATTTTTTTTGAGGTGGGGCACATCTGGGTGCTGTGTTGATGAAGCAGACTGTGCTGATGAGCTCTCACCCTTGCTGAGGAGAACACACAAGGCTGCAGCTCTGCCAGTACACACTGCTAAGCTTCAAGGGGACATAGAAGCCAAGCTACTTTTTATTTTCAGTGCAGTAAGAACGGGAGGTCCCTGACAGCAGAAGTTTAAATTACACTTTGGTTCCTGGAAACAAAGTGAAGCTGAAAACATCCTTACATAAAGGGTATAATTTTTTTGGAGCGAGTTATAGCAAATAGAGTGTGGGGAGAGAAAACACAATATGCCTACAGCCAAAAGGCAGATGAGAGAATGCAGAATTCCCCCAAGTGGTTTGCTGGCTACCTGCCATTCCTCACTGGCAGAAGATAAAAGGGAGTGTGGAGATAACTATCCCGACCCTACTTATTGAAATAAAAAACCCAAACATATATTTACATGAGATGGAACTTTTTGATATTCTGAAGCTGCCCAGCTCCAGTGATAGGAGACAAATGAAAAGCTCTTTTTTTTTTTTCTTATGTCTGACCTACATAACACATGCAGTATCTTAGCTAAGGCAGAGTGTGACTGTTGCATGAGGTGACACCATCCAGGCTCTCTTCTCCAATCTGGCTCAATAGTTCCCTGCTCCTGGAAACCAAATTTCCATGTTCCAAGTCTCACGTGGAACATGCAGCCATGTTGCCTGCCTCTAAAACTTGATAAGCACTGATTAATTAACCAGGGTAAAATAAATATGGCCAAAGGAATGTAAAAAATGGCTCAGAAAATCAGAGTAGTAAGGCTGAGAAGAATTATAGATGTGCCTTTTCTCAATATTTCATTCAGCTCAACTCACTGTTAAAATCATGCACCACATAGCTGTGCATATTCAGGCAATAAATGTAAATGTAAATTTACTACAGACATAAAAATGTATTATTGCTAGTGTTTCTAGGACAAAAGTGAAGACTCTTGATAACTTCTCACAAAGTTAAATAGCAAAACAAAACTTTTTGGATGCATTTGTAGCACCTGGTTTAGATAAATTTGACGCATTGAATTTCAACTGAAGCTATTTTGTAAGCACTGTACGTTGTGAAATAAATTGGAAAATAAGTACTTAGTGAAATAAATTTTAAAATAAGGTACATGACAAGGTTTTCTTCCTAGTTTATCAGCTCTAGTATATTATTGTGGGGTTTCTTTCTCATGGTTTGCACTTTTTTATTGGAAAATACTCCAGTAGAAAGCATGAGTACATAAAATAAACCTTAAAGAAATGAAAACATGGAAACTTCATGTCTTCTTTGGAATCACATTCTTACCTGTGCTGAAAGTATGGTCCTAATGCCTGAAAGAAAAGTCCTGTTAGAAAAAAACAAGCTCACTGATAAAAGTGAGGCTGGGAAATTCTGTGTTCTCATAGTGTACAGAGCAATCAAAAAGTAATGATGGGATTATTTTGAAACAAATTTATCAGTGGATTGGTGAGCAGTGCTTTATAACAGGCAAAGGTCACTTGGTAAGGAGAGCAAGCTGTTGTGGTTTGTTTGGTTGTTGTTTCTTTTTTTTAATAAGTCAACAGTTTTTTCAGTTAACAGCCAGCTATTATTTGATGAGTGTGAGTGCAAAGGATGAACTTCAGCACATTCATGATAGGACTTCACCAGCAGCTCTCTTCTAGGAGGGGGCAGTCAGGTTAGCAGACTGGTTTCCTCCCTGCTGTCCCAGGTGCTTCTTCAAGCAACTCAAAGCCAGAACTGATGTGTTTTTTTTTTTCCAATTTAATATTAATATACTTGTGAATTCTCCATCCAGGTGTGGAGGTGAAACCTAAATGCAGTAAAAGAAGAGTTTCTGTTTACACATAACTCTCACCTCTGTCCAGCTTCTGTTCAACTTACACAGCATGTCTGGCTATGCCTAAAACTGCCTCCCACCAAAACACCTTTTCGCTGGAGTTTTTTCCCCACTGGTGTGTTGTGACAGCAGGGATCCCACCAGTCACCTTCCCCTGGCTCTAGAACACGAAGGTTGGCAGACACTGCTCATTCCCTGCTGTTTGTTTCCAGAGCCTGCGGGAAGCAGCAGTAGCTCTGACAGCCAACCTCTTGCAGCTGAAAAATGATGTCTTAATTCCACATGATGAATGTTCCTCGTAGAGCTCTCCATAAATTTTCTTTTAATGCTTCAGGGATGCTGACAGATCTCAGACCTCTGAGACTAAAGAATTTTGAGGTATGCCACCAAATTTGACATATGTTGTGCTGAGTCAAATCTGCTTTTTTTACATTTTACTAAAGCAGAGGTTAACAAGCATGTGGACGAAATCAAACAAATTCTTTTCAGTTTTCAGGGGTTTATCAACAAATGTAAGAAGCTTTGCCTTGCATAGGATTAGATACATTGCAGTTCTTGCTTCAGGTGGCAATTTTAGAGAATGACATGAAGATACCGAACTGTAACAGAGCTGAAATCTGTATGGCACATCACTGTGAGTGCTGGGTGGCTTTTCTAAGGAGCTAGACAGAGCCCACTGCTGCTACCTAGCATCTGTCCATTGGATGGGTGACTTCTCCCCTTAATGCCAGATAAAAACAACAAACCAAGGAATCCAGATGGACATTTATTAGCAAGCATGTACTAAATGCCCTATATTGCTTTCTAGTTATGAAGCAACAGATGAAACACATATTTAAAATAAGCTACCCATGGGTATATGCATTGTGAATACTACCCGAGTTGAAAAGTGATATTCTGCTTTGTTTCTGTTCCAGATTTTGGGCACTCTTAGCTGACCTGGAGCCACACACCCCTGTGAACATTTGAAAACCAGTTGTAGCACAGCTCTTTGGAGCAGGGACTCCTGCACTGATGTGTCTGTGGCCCTGACAGGCTACTGCCTGCAGTCCTAACTGGACCTTTCAGGTGTGATCATCCCTTAGAGGGATGAAAACACTGAAGAACTGGTTGGCAGTCTCAGTTCTATCTGGATGATTATTCCTGTCATTGCTGTGCCCAGAGGCTACATCAGGGATCATCCCATCTCTACCCCAGAGTAATTAGCTAGCTGAGACAAAGAGTGGGAGCAGAAATGAGACACTAGGAACAGCGAAGACTTGTCCAAAGTGATGCAGTGCCAGAGCCAAAAATAGGAGGCAGAATCCAACCCTTGTCCACATGACTCCTGGAAATAGTTCTTAAGGCCTTGGAGGCTAATTCAGGCTTTTTCCTTGTATCCTAACCACTTGGCTTTTAAATACATTTCTGACCTCTCAAATACAGAGAGGGAAATAAAATGCCCCTTTCCTAAGAAGTGCCTATGAAAGCTGAATGTGGCCGTTAGGTTTGAAGGCTTTTCTCCTGGAGTAAAATGTTCTTCCCTTTCCCCAGGGTGATTCGGCAAGGCAGCCCTCCCTCTTCTACTTCCACCTCTTTCTGACAACACTGCTTTCATGGTATAGCTTGCATTGTGCCAAGTTCTATATGACTGCCGTGTACAGATCCAGGCAGACAAACCTATCTCTAGCCGTTTTCCACCAAGTTTTCCACCAAGTTTCAATCCTCTTGGCATGTGCCTAGTGCCTGCTTGGATACCCTCAGGGCTGGTTCCTCAGTGAGCCCCTCTTCTCAGCTCAAGGCATGGGACACAGCACAGCCAGCCCAGGTCTGCTGTTGGCTGAAGTGCAGACCTTGTCCCTTTACACTTGTTTAACTATTCTTATCTACTCTATCAGTCATAGATGTAGGAGCTTTCCCCAATTTTCCTTTTCTCTTTTACTTCTCTAGTTGCTGCTTCTGGTCTTCCCATAGCACCTTCCAGGAAGCACAACAGTGGGATGTGTCAGTACCTCTGGCCAGCTCCTTTCCATCAATTTTTTCCTATGCCAGGAGTTTTTAGTGTGGACATTGGCCTGTTTTTAGCTGCTTTCTGTCCCCCTGAGCATCACCTCCCACGACCATGACCCATCTCCCGAGCCCAGTGATTCTACAAGCCTGTGCGCGGTAAGGGGCACCGTCGGATTCCCTTGACCAGACACTCGTAATTAAGAAACCATGACGTAAACAAAACGCATAATGCTCCCTTTAACTACACGCAACGCCTCAACCGCTCTGCCAGCCCCCTCGCACGGTTCGAGGGCGGTTCCGGGGCGGTCCGAAGGCGGGTGCGGGGCGGTCCGAGGGCGGGGGCGGGGGAGGCCGCGGGGCTTCAGGGCGGCGAGCGCCTCACTTGAGGCTGTGTCGGTGGCGTGGTGGGGTGCTTGCCCATGATGGAGGACGTGTGGTCGGCGGCGACGCAGCTGGGCGTTGTGTGGCTCGTGCTGGTGCTTGTCCTCATCGTGCTGCCTTCGGCACTGGGAGTCTCGCTGGGCATCTCCGAGGCCTACATGTGGGTGCTGGTGAAGACGCTGGAGGTAGGCGGGGGCCGCCGGCATCTTAGTCCGCCGCCCACCCTCACAGCGCGGTTGGCACGGCGGACGGCTAGCGGGGACTGTCCGGCCGCCCTAGGGGGCTTCGAAATGGCGCCCCCCCACCCCCGTGAGGTGTCGCCCGGGGCCGGTGTCAGGCGGGAAGGTGGGGGTCACCTCGAAGGGGCCGGGCCTGTGTCCCCTTTCCACCGCGCAGAGCACCCTCCGCGCAGTGACGCAGGCGCGTTTGTACTTCGTCCCGAGGAGAAGTCGGCGGGTCCCGCTGTCCGGAGGAAGCATCGTAACTGCTCCGCCGCCTCCAGCCGCGCCCCGGGCAGGTGTATGGGGAGGGGTGTTGCTCTTGCCCGCCCGTCAGGCTCTGCTCAGGGTTGGGGAGCCCAGGGAAGCCTCAATTCCTCCGAGCCCTCTTGGGGAGCGAGGGCTGCGGGGAGGCGGGGTGGGTTACGTCCTGCCTGCCGTTATCTGTGTCCATTAACTAGTTTCCGCAGCTCGAACCCGTAGGCAGAAACCTAAATCTGTATGAACGTCGTGGTTCTGGCATGTGCTCTTTTTCTGCTCCGGGAGAGCAAACTACAACCCCGTTACCTCAGGCTGGAGCCTGGCCTGTGGGGGCGGTTGTCTCTGCTTCAGTGCCCACTCGAGAGGAGGACCCTGGGAGAGTGGACAGGCCTGGTAGCGTGCCGGGTGCTAGGGGACATGGGATGCCATCTGAGCCCAGCATCTTGGCTGACACATTAGCCCTCTCTCCCATCAAATTCTCTGGGGAAGCCATTTTCTAGCAAAGGAGCTGCCTCTTGGATGGGCTCTAGGTCTTATGTGCGTGGAAACTGCAGCTTGTAGTGGTGAGTGTTCTAAAAGTGGGAAATATGTGTTTTAAATCTTTATGATGGTTTTCTTTTGTGGAGGAGGAGGGGAACTCAAGCCATCAAAAAGAGGAAAAGCTAACATCATGCAAGACATCACACAGTCTGTGGCAACATAATCCACATGACTATGTAACTATAGAAAGCGGGTTTTTTGTAATTTCATCTTGTTCTGTGAGGATTTTCCATCAAACCTTGCTCATGTATTTCAAGGCCTTCAAGATTCCTTGGTGTTAGGCTAAAAAAAACCCCAATCACCTAATTAATAAAAAACATCTGTTAGGTGTTGCTCAAGCTCAATTGTTTTAGGGCTCTTGTTGAGAATGAACCTTCCTGAACTACTTTCTGGGGTCCTGAATGGCATGAGGATGCTTTTTAAGTGTTGAAGACAAAGCTGTTATTGCAAAAAATTGTGGCTAGCAGAAGTTGATAAGGTGAAGGTCACAGTGCCCTGAGGGAACAATCCACTAGGGGTGTTTAGATGACTTGCCTTCACCTGTGATTAATAACAGCTTCCATTCTTTCTTCTGAGATCATTAATCACTATTTTTTAGTGTCATCAAATGTTGTGACACATAGTATTGGGCAGAAGTATGGAGAAGCAGCTGATGGCATATTGATGGTGGTGACTTAGAAGAGCTTTTCTGATGTTTAAGTGAAATGTCTCCCAGCTGCTTATAGAGCATTTCATCAGTGTCATCCTTACTGGGCTGTCTGTAGCAAACTCCCACCATGATATCTGCCTCATTGGCCTTCCCCTTGATTGCTACCCATGAACACTCAAGCCAGTCATCTCCATCACTAGGTTTTAGACATTCCTATCTCTCCTTGACATAGAGGGGACACCCCACCACCTTGCCTTCTTCTTCCTTCTGAGAAGCTGGTAGCCATTAATTGCAGCACTCCAGTGGTGTGAGTCATCTCACCATGTTTCTGTGGTGGCAGCTGTATCACAGTTTTCTTGCTGCACGATGGCTTCCAGTTCCTCCTGCTGCTTGCCCATGCTGCCTCCATGAGTACAGGTGCACTTCAGCTGGGCTAAGAGTCTGCCAACTTCTTGGAATGAAGATGAAACAAGGCATAAAAATGAGCCTGGGATGTTCAGTTGTTGTCTAGGTTGTGGTTTGAGCAAGATGAGGATGATAGGAGTTGTGCTTGAATTTTTTCCTGCCAGTAACACTAAACCTATTCTGGCTTGTTTCAGCAGGGCAGAAGGATGTTCCCAGTGCTGTGAGCACAGCTCAAGAAAGGGGAAGGGAAAAGGTCCTTTAAAGGCTAAAGAGGGTCTTGTACTTGGACTGTATGACACATCTTTCAAGGGAGATAATTGGTGTGCAGTGGTTTTCTCTATGCTGGACTGCCTCAGTAAGGTGTGTGGTTGTAAACACAGGCTGTGCTGCTGTTGGGTTGTCGATTGCATTTAACTTAAGTACTGCACTAGGTTTGACAAGTGTTATATCAGGTGTGTGTGTGTATATATATATATATACATATAATTTTTCCCTATGTGATAAGAGGAAAAAGAGGAGAAAAGTGTGACCAGCTATGCTAATACTGGAGGAATTTGAGGCAGCAGGCAGACTTAAAGTATGTCGATGCTCATGCACAACATCCCCTGATCATCTCTCAAGGTTTTTTGATTGTGGGGCTGGCAGATAAAGCATTTTTTAGACCCCTGGAACAGTAAGAGTTGGAAGGGACCTCTG
>VYZU01014950.1:1997-28023 GCA_013401355.1 Ceyx cyanopectus | reverse complement strand
TGCTGGAGTGGTTATTCCCCCTCAGACTCTTAAAAACATTAAAAATTAGGCCAGTCAATAACTTCTTATCACTCTTTTTATTATTTTCATATTTAAAAAGTGCTTTTTCTTTTTGAGAAACCCCTTTTGCTATGAGTGGGGACTTTCAGCCTCCAAATCTGGGTTTCCATTTTTCTTGCAGAGGAGCAGTAGCACATTCACTAATTGAGTAGAACACTTCTCCTGAACTAAGAAAACTGCAGCAATTAAAACCCTGAGCTGAAAATCAACGTTTAGAGGTTGCAAAGCTCTTTGTGGCTGGAGCCCCTGTTCTCATCCTTGGAAACTCCCCGTGAAAAAGCTGTCCTCAGCAATCCTGGCAGGCAGCTCCTTCAGATGGTGGGGTTTTCTCCTCGGTGTCAGGCAATGGGAATAATGCAGCTTCAGGAGAAATAAAATCTGTTAAAGGATCCCTGGGAGCCTCCATGGTGGGAGTGGAGACAGGGCTGAGTTTTGCTTGGCTGTTGGTGGTAGCTGGGGAAGGAAACAGCAGCTCCAGGCTGGGGGAGAGGGAGGTGGAGGTGCAAACCAGCCTGTGCTGCTGGGACACCCACCACCCTGCTGCTCACACACGAGGCTTGTCCCCTGCAGAGGGGCTGTGTGGTCAGCACGCCCACTGCCTGCACTGGCTGTCCACGTTAGTGTAGGGAAAGTCCTTTATTATTCAACAAACCCAACCAGACACCCAAAAAAAAAACACCCACCCAAACAAACAACCCTGCTCTGATTATGAATTGTCATTTTTCGCCCTGCGGAGTCATTTCCCACCTTTCTGAGATGAGCACTCCTGGGGTGATTCACACGGCAAGCCAGCAGCTTCTGCACAAGTCCTGGGGGCAACAGAGGCAGCACCTGCTGAGAGGAGCAGCTCTGCTCCCCCCAGCATCATCATCATCTCCTCTGCCATCCCCCCCCCAGCATCATCTCCTCTGCCATCCCCCCTCCCCAGCATCATCTCCTCTGCCATCCCCCCTCCCCAGCATCATCTCCTCTGCCATCCCCCTGTAGCTCTATTTCCAGCAGATTCAGGCTTGGTGTTTGGATGGAACAAAGCAGATGAAGTTCTGGGGCTCACCTGGTTAGTGTTGAAACTGATGTCAGGGTGGTTTTTGTGAGGTACCCATTCCTGGCCCTGAGAAGGTCCCGTGGGCTCGTGGCCCAGGGCTGGGGGTTGGGAATTTCCTTCCCTGGGGATCCCCTGTGGCAGCTGCTGCTGCTCCTGGCAGGAGGAGCTCTGGGCTGTGACACTGAGCAGCAAACTTGCCATGAGGAGGGGACTTCTGTAAAGCTGGCTAAGTACAGTCTATTAATCCTCAGTGATTACAGAGATTGATTTAATCATATTTAAGTCTGTTCGTAGGCGAATATTTGCTTAAATAATTCTTGCTGTTCCTCGCATCCTAGCTGGTGCTCCTGCAGAACACAGGCATCGATTTCTTTGGGCCCTCCCAACATCACAGCCTCCAGCATTTGTTCTCCAGCTGCTGCTCTGCAGCTCTCCCCCCCTCTCAGCTAATTATTGCAGTTCTCTCTAAGTGATGCATTTAGTATTGAATTATATATTTTCTATATCATAAATTCTGCTTGCAGCTGGAGCTGTGTGCTGGACCCACTTGTAATTCCCTCTGCACACTCATTGGAGCCGGGCAATATATACAAAAATATTTAAGTCAATATAATTGCACTGTAAGTCACTGAAGATTTAAAGATTTTTTTTTATTTTTTTTTTTTTAATGAATAACTATCCCAGACAGCCAGAAATAATTTTGAAAAAATTCCAAGCCCTAATTAAGGCAATAATTAAAAAAAAATCCCGGGGTATAAAGCATGCCAAGGGCTTTCCCTGCACGGAGCTTAACTGAGCAGATACCCAAGTGCATCCTCATGAGGGGTCCAGATCCTGAGACCCCCCCTCCCTCCTTGTTCTCCCTGCAGGAGCGAAGGCAGCGGTGAAATAACTCCGCTCGATGTTAATTGAGTGAAACGGATTTTGCTGCCAGCAGGAAGGCGGGAGGGGAGCCCCGTCCAGGGTGGGATGTGAGCGGGATCTGTCGCATCCCGCATCCCTCTCGCTGTGCGGGCTGAGCCGCCCCCAGGGCTCCCTGCGGCAGCTGCGTCGCGCTGCAGGTTCCTCAACCTCTGTGGCCGAAATTGAAAATAAAATAATAATAATTAAAAAAAAAATAAAATCGTTGAAATGGAAACAAAACAAAAACCAAAAGAAAAAATCACCCGAGCGCGTCTAGAGGAGAGTAATTCCTGGTGCCGCTTCCGTTCGGCTTTCCTGAGGTGATGAAAAGTTTCTCATCTGAAACGTTTTCATGCCCTTTGCTACCGGGAACTATTGCAACACCCCCCAGCCCGTTCAGCAACCGGCTGAGCTGCGGGGCGGCCCCAGACCCCGCACCGAGCATCCCCCAGCCCGAGGGGATGGGGTGAGGGAGCTCGCACCGCGGGACGGGTCGGGATGCTGGGATGCGATTCCCTCCCCTCTCGACCAGAGGGGTGTTGTGACAGAAGTGCAGAGGAGGTTTTTCCAGCCCGGGGGAGGGAGGGAGGGAGGTTGGCTGGCGGCCCGGGGAGCGGCCGGGATCAAAGCCAGGGCTGGAGCTGAAAGCCACGGGAATTTCTTCATCGCTCTCCACAGAACTCAATGCAGGGGACAAGGAAGGCGTGCTGGGGTAGAGGAGAGGGGATGGGTGCTGGCCGGGGCTGGGAGAGGGTCCTGGGGGGTTCCAGCCTGAGCACAGCCCAAGGTGTGGGATGTGGGATGTCAGGATAAGCACCCCCTGAGCACTGCTGGGGTGGGGGATGTCAAGGTGTGGGATGTTGGGATGTGGGATGTTGAGATGTCAGGATAAGCACCCCCTGAGCACTGCTGGGGTGTTGGGATGCAGGATGGCAGGATAAACACCCCCTGAGCACTGCTGGGGTGTGGGATGTTGGGATGCAGGACATTGGGATGTCAGGATAAGCAACCCCTGAGCACTGCTGGGGTGTGGGATGTTGGATGTCAGGATAACTCCCCCCCGAGCACTGCCCCTGGTTGTCACAATTCTAGCACATGCCTTCTGGAGGGTTCTATTTCCCCCTCCAGCCTGTTCTGCTGGTCCCATCAGCAGGATCCTCTCGGCTGCAGGTACAAAAACCCAGTTCCCTGATCCAGCCGGGACTGGAAATGGAAATCTTTTGGGCGTTAACCTGTGGCAGTGCTGGGGAGCTGGAGGGGAACACGTGAGGGCTGAGCCTGAGTCTTCCCCTGTCTGCAGCTCAGGCCTCGGTGCTGAACCAGCGAGGGAAACGTGTTCCTGACCCTCCTGTGCCTTTTTACCTCTGAGAATTTATGGCAGGTAATGAATTCCACGGGAGGGTTGTTTGCGCTCAGACCTTACTGTGGTTATTTATCAAGCCAAAAAGCAAATACATCTCTAAGCCAGGGTGTATGGCTTTGCTTTTTTTATTTTCCACTTTTTTCCCCCCCTCTTTGGGTCAGCTTCTTGCAGCTGTAGGCAGCGTGGTGCCCCTGGCACAGCACTGGCATCCTGAAGGGTGGCACTTCCCATGGCATTGCTCCAGAGAGGGGCTGATCTGGAAAATGCTCGTGAGATGCTTCAGAAATAATACTTTTGAAATGAGCAATTCCACCTAAATCAGAGTCCCACGGACTCCCAAGGTGGGTAAAGCCTTCCTAAGGAGTGAAAAACCTTGCCCAGAGCACCGGTGTTCACGGGAATATCTTGTGATGCTTAACCCAAAAGCATTTCTTTTTGGACCTAATTTGAAATAAGGTGTTTTGGGTGATGTCTAACTGGAAAAGATTAATTCTGATAACGGAGTCTGTGGGAAATAGTTTCTCTGGGTGTCAATCTTGTGTCTTCTTTGCTGATAATACTGATACAGCCAAAGCTTATTGAGTCTCAAACGAATGATTCACAGCCTCTGTCTCTGCACAGCAACTCTATTTAAATGGGATGAGAATATTGCATAAATACCAAGTCGCCTTAATCATACAGCTGTATTTGTTTTGATGGGAAGGCAATTACTTCTCTGCAGCACAGTTTCATTTACTGACTTCCTAATGGGCCAGAGATTAATTATTCCAGAAATGACCGTTAAAATGTGTTTTTGGTGTTTGACAGCATAGGAGTCCTGTGGGTGCTGGTGCTGTCCCCACAGCTCTGCCCTGGTGGGTGGGCACCTCTGGCAGCTCAGGGGGGCTGTGCAAGGGGATAGTGCATCAAATGCTTTGTGGTTTTTAAGAGGAAGGGCTTGAGAATTTATAGACTAGACCTGGGGGAGGGACTGGAAAATTCAGGAAAAAACTTGTCATCCTCTTCAAAGCAGCGTGGAATGGAGTGGTGTTGAGCATGGGGCACCCAAGGGTGCTGGGGCATGGGGATTTGAGCTCTTCCAGGTTCTGCCATCACTGTATTAACTGCTCCTCACCACGACAGATGCTGAGGAAAACAGTGACTGGTAAATGAGCCCGGAGCGTGTGCCCCAGAATAAACAAGTGCTCCTACAGCTGGGCTCTTGGCCATTGGAGTTAAAGCATCTCTCTGTCTCCTGGAGCCACTGCACTTGTATAAACAAATATTCAGAGGCAGAGAGAGATGATCCTGACTGATGAGGAGCCCGGGCTTGGCTCGTGGCCTGGACCATGCCTAGGATTAAATGGACAGGCTGAGGAGGTGCTGGTGACACGTGTGAGCCAGAGCCCGAGTCTGCTCACACGTTCTCCTTCTGTAGCTGTGCCAGCTGCTGAGGCCCCCACAGCCCACCCTGGAGAATTCTGCCATCTCAGTTACCTGCAGGAGAGCAGAATCCCCTCCCTCCTGTGCCCCAGATCCTGAATGGGACAGCCTGGGTTGGATGTGGATGTCCCCACAGCCTCACGCTGCTGTCTCAGCCAGGGTCAGCAGTGCCCTGCTGCTTCTGCTCTGCCCAGGCTGCAAGTGATGAGCTGAAGGAACAGGGCAGGAGCAAACCAGGCTGTTTGCAGTTAATTGTCTCTATTCTCAGCAGCTTCAGAGAGAAGCAGAAAAAAAACCCCAACCAAACAAACCATTCAAACCCATGTAGTTTGTATTTGTTCTGGGGCTGATGCACAAAATGTTCTCAGAGTTATTTCTACCCTAAGTAGTGGTGAGGAGAGTTATTTCTCTAACCATCTCGTGTTTGAGAGTCACCAGTAAATGCCAAGAGCATCGTTCTTGTGGTGCACCCACCCTGGTGACACACAAAAGCTTTTCCTCTTGCAGTCCCTGGCCAGAGGGTGAAGGGAGCTGGGGAGGGTCCTGCCCACCCCCCTCCAGAGCCACAGACCTCCATGTCTCAGCCCTTTGGTTTCTGGCCTGTCCTTCCCTGCCCTCTGGGTCTTCAGGTAGGACTGGAAAAGGGAAACTGAAACTGCAGGGTTGTGCAGGCTGTGGGAGCAAGGTCAGGGTCAGGGAGTGTGCTCAGTCACTGAGCTCTAAACAGCTGCCAGAGGAGCTCTGAGCAGAGGCAGTTTGCAACGTGGAGTTGGGTTGCTTTTAAAAATACTTTTTTTTTTTCATTATTCTAGAATAAATATTAGTCTACGGCCGGTGACAGATGTTACTTAACACTTGAGTTTGTTTTCTGAAGGCCAAATTGAAATCTAGACTAGCAACAAAGATGTTTTTTCCCAGAATTGATGCCCAAAAACACTAAAGACTTTCTGGGCCAGTTTCCTGGTGCCTGTCGGTGCAATTCCATAATTGCAAACTAATCCCGAAGTGCAAAAGAAACAGAAATACAAAACAAGTTCAGCTTTAACAGCTGAAAGAGAGCAGGGGGGTGAAAGGAAACATGCAAGGCTTTTGATAGTGAAAACTCAGCCTGTGAGAAACTCCTTGCCATGAGGGATGCCCCAGAGAACCGGGCACTGGGTGGCATCACCAAAGTCCCTGTGCCCACACCCACTCTCCTGAGGGCTCCTGCTGATGGATCTCCCACCAGGCTAAGCAGTCAATTTTCCTGTGCTTCAGGTCACACGTCATCTGAAATCCCTGATACAGATTTAATGCCTAATTTAACACCCAGACAAGCTGCCTGTTGAAGTGTTTCAGACAAGGCTTAGGTCTGGGGAAGCCCTGCACCTCCAGCACCTGAACTCTGTGCTTTATGGTGGCATCACTGCTGTGATGATGCTCTTGGCTGCTTGTGTTTGTGCCCCTGAAACTTCTCCCGAAGCCCTGAGAGCTGTCGTGGTTCTGTTTGCTCCTTTCATTGCCCAGCAGTGCTGTTCCCATCTCCAAACCCCCCTCCAGCTCCGCGCCCCAGCGCGCCCTGGCCGAGCTGCCACCCCCCTGCCTGGGGATGCAAAGAGCAGCTGCTCCAGGAGGTTCTTGCTGAGTGTGTGATCTGGTCGAGCAAAAGCATCTTCCTTTCAGCTCAGCCTTTCATCCTTTGTCTGTTCATGCTCCAGCTACAAAGCAATTCCACTTTCACTGAACTCCTCCGAGCGTCGGAGGTCGCTCGCCCCGGGTTCTTGGCTTGGCTTGGGGGGGTCAGGATGTGGGTGACTGTGAAGACAAAGCAAAGGACACAAGGCCAGGCTTGTTCTCCAGGCTTCTGTCGCCTCAGACTTTGCTGCGTTTCCTTCTCGTAGCAAACGGGCCAGGGCAGTAACCAAAACACCACGGTGAGGGCTGGCAAACTCCCGTGCCAGACGGGGCTGGGAGGCAGGCAGAGTTAGGTGCCAGACTGGGTTTTACTGGAAACTCTCAAACCTCAGACCTAAAAAGTTCAGGATGCCAAGCTGTTGGGATTGCTGCTACGGTTGCTCAGGCAGAGAGTTGTCTCACTTATGATGTTAACAACAGTCAGCTAATTTGCAGCAGTTTGGACAAGCAGGTTGAATGTCTCTGTTCAAGGCAGGGTCTGTCTGGAGACCCTGGGCAGAGCCAGGGGATGCTGAGGGGTCTGTCTGGAGACCCTGGGCAGAGCCAGGGGATGCTGAGGGGTCTGTCTGGAGACCCTGGGCAGAGCCAGGGGATGCTGAGGGGTCTGTCTGGAGACCCTGGGCAGAGCCAGGGGATGCTGAGGGGTCTGTCTGGAGACCCTGGGCAGAGCCAGGGGATGCTGAGGGGTCTGTCTGGAGACCCTGGGCAGAGCCAGGGGATGCTGAGGGGTCTGTCTGGAGACCCTGGGCAGAGCCAGGGGATGCTGAGGGGTCTGTCTGGAGACCCTGGGCAGAGCCAGGGGATGCTGAGGGGTCTGTCTGGAGACCCTGGGCAGAGCCAGGGGATGCTGAGGGGTCTGTCTGGAGACCCTGGGCAGAGCCAGGGGATGCTGAGGGGTCTGTCTGGGGTCCCCGTGTGCCCTGGCTCTGCCCAGGTTGCACCTGCTGAAGGGTCTGTCCCCTGTATCAATGTTTTTGTGCTGTCCTGAAGCTGCTCTGAGAGACATCTCCCGAGTCACCCAGCCCTCCACGACCACCACAGCAGCCCCTCTGTGAGCTCCACCTCCCTGGCTCAGGTGCAGTTCACTGTGGTGTTGTCTGTGTTACACAAGCGTGTGCACAGCCACTCGTGTGCCCCGCAGGAGAACTATTTTGATGGCAGCGAAGCCTCCTCTCTCTTATCAGGTTGGGCTGCTGCCCACTGGCAGAGGATTCACCACAGCTCCGTTTCTTGGAAGAGACCTTTGCAGAGGCAGGAGTTGTGCATCAAGCCAGGCTCAGGCTCCCCACTCGGGGAGGATTTGCTGACAACATCCTGATTTGGCAAAAAAAAATCATTCCAATTGTTGTAGCTCCTTGAGGAAGAAACAAATCTGACACCCAGATCAAATATCTAGATTCTATCAAATATTCCCACCATAAATTAAGGTTGTTAATGTCTTAAGTGAGCTGTTTGGTTTTTTTTCCTTTGTTCTTTTTCCCAGCACTAATTAATATCTCTCTAAACCCTTGGAATACCTTTTCATCTGTCCTATAGCCAGGCAAGAGCCTCCACAAATATTCTCCTGCTGTGCATGGAAAAATCAAAAGAAGAAAAACATTCTAGCAAAGGCAGAATTTTAGTCTATTACTTCTGCAGCGAGAGACCATATTGCTTTTTAAATATATCAAAAAGTGCCTCTCTCAGTGAATTGTGTACATTCTGTGCCTGAAAGGTTTTAGTGCAGCAGTGACCTTAGAGGGTCTTTGGCAGAGAAGCCCTTTATATCTGAATTGGTATCCTGACATGTAATGAAGAGGTTGCCATGGCAAATAGGCACTTTTTTTTTTATGTAATCAGAGAAAATAAGTGAATAAACCATGTGAGGCTGAGTCGTAAGTTACTGCTGCTCCAGGCAGTAGTAACCCCGCTGGGCTGTGGTCAAACCTTTTTTTTTTTGGCTTTAAAAAGAGAAGAAAAGCTGCACTAAATTTAAACAAGGGCATCTGAACCCAGTTTTGCCTCCCAGGTTCAGAGATGTTCGATCTCTGTGCAAAACCACCGAGCTCCAAAGAGCTTCCTGGGGCAGCAGGAGCATCAGCACCAACCTTGTGCATGACTCTGCTGCTCTTTGGAGGGGAGGGAAAATAGAATATATAGGAATACCCCGTGAGCACCTTGTGTTTGGCAGCGTTGTCTGAGTGCATGCACCTCGACCTGCTTAGAGGATGCTGCTCCAGCAGCTGAATTGTTTTGCCAGCAGTTGAGCCCTTGCAGACCTGCTCCAACATCTCCATTAACTCTTTGGGCTCCCAGCTGCACACAGGTCAAAGCATCCTCTTTTTTTTCCATCTGAGATGGTGGGATTTTATGTCGTTCAAATGGATGCAGTCATAGAAAACGTTGCTTTTCAGTGCCAAGGGTAAATGCAGCTGAATTTCTGGTTCTGCCACCGTGCTGCCTTTTTCCACTGGGATTTTGCTGCTGTGTGACCCTTTGCTAATGAAGGGCCGTGGCAGAGCTGCTCGTGGTATTGCTGAGAGCAAAATGATCCGGGTCTTCTCTGAGTGGCAAAGTGATCTTGAGACCCGCCTCTACAGGAGGGAAAAACATCATCTGGCCTTAAATTGGTAGATTTTTAGGCTGTAAATCCTAAAGAGAAGGAAGTTTTGATAAATGAAACAGAACAAGAAAATACTTCTATTTTTTCTCGCTGAAGCTTGTGTGTCTGCAGATAACACGGTGTCATCAGTGCAGCCTTTGTTGGATTCCTTGCTGAATAAACCTCAACTTAATCTTAATTAATGATGTTCTGTCTAATACAAAGTGAGATAAATAGCAAAAGGAGAGAGGGCGATAAAAGGTGAAACATTTTCTTATCGTTTCTCAAGGCAGGAGACACTAAGTGGGAAAGATCCAACCAGTCCCCCTAATCCAGTAGCACCATCTTTGGTACAGAATGTTTTCAGATTAGTTTATATTTTATTATTTTCAAATATAAGCCTTGCTTTGACGACACCAAGTGCCAAAGGTCCCGTTGACTTCCACGGGGCAGGACTTCACCCCAAGGGTGGGAACTGACTTGTTTCTACATCAGTGCCATGAGCCAACCCAGGCTGGAGGTGAGGAGCTGATTGTTGTGGTTTGCTGGGTGGGTCAAGAGGACTGTTTACAAAACCCTGTGTCCCAAGGAAAACTAACGAGCCACAAGTTTACACGTTCAACACGGTTTGTGTTTACAGCCCTGGCTGGGTCACAGAAATCAGTGTTGTGCTGTGGAGACAAGTGTTCTCACCCCTGGGAGGAGCTGCTGTGAGGGCAGAGATGGTCACACTGCCACTGGGGTCCCTGGGCATGGCAGGGCATGGAGCTGGGTGGTGGCCAGGAGCTGCCAGCTCTGCCCTTGGCAGGGAGAGGGGACAGCTGAGCCCAGAGGAGGTGCTGGACTGAAAACTGGGGGGGTACGTTGTCTTTTATTGGCTCCTGTTTCTCTCTGATGTGACTTCTTGATGTTTAAGCAGCCAGTCTGGCTCAGGGCTGGTGATTTTTCTAACAAACAGCAAAGAAAAGTGGCTGAATTTTATTACCAGAACACGTGTGCTGCCCTTCTGGGTGCCAGCCTCTTGTGAGCAGCAGGTGAGAGCCGAGGGGTGCAGCTCACACACCTCACCAGGACCCACGTTAGGACACAGTGATGGGTTTGTCTCCACACCTTGCAGAGCAGGAGCAGATTTAATGCATCAACCACCACGTGAAGTGCATCAAACCTCTTCCACAACTCACACTGTTTGTTCCAGGGGATTGGAGCTCCATTCTTCACCGTGAGGTGTGCAGCCCTTGGAGCAGTGCTTGGATTTGCCATCAGATTATTAAACTGGTGGCCTGCTGTCTTGAAACCAAAGGTGCAATGAGACCTGGTGCTTAGAAGTGAGAGTTTGATTAGTTCTGAGAGAGAAGGGCCAGTAATTGTCATTTGAAGGAGACTTGCCACAGCAGAGGCTAAAATGCCTGTGCTGAAGTCTCCACTGTGGGATAAAATGAACTTAAAATTAGAGGTTTTTGCACTTAGATGTGGTGGTGAGTGCATGAGACACACACTCATGTAGCCTCCAAAAAAACCAAATTAATTGTGTTGCTTTTGGTGTTTTGGATGATCACAAGTGGCTCAGGGAATTGCACAACCTCAATTGTTCTGCCCCTCCATTGGAAATGATCCCTTCAGCACAGATATGGTCCTGTGAGATAATTTTAGCTACCAACATTAATTCTTCTCAGCCCCCAAACTGAGCTGGTCTTTTAATCCCTGGGCTTCACCTCTTCTTGTCCTGGTGGCCACTCCAGACACCCCCTGCCCTGGGGTTTCAGGTCTGCAGCAAAACTCTTGGTACCCAGAGCATCATCTGGGGTTTGTGGTGATCTTAAAGGCACTGTGGAAACACTGAACTCTGGGTTTCTCCCTGTCTAAGGTAGAAAAAACTTCATCCAGTTCTCAGTGACTGAAAATGTTGTTTCAAAAATGCAAAGGTGCTGGTTAGAGTTCTCCCCCTGGGGTTAAAATGAAGGTGGGAGGAGAAAAAGGACTCCTATGGTTGATTCTTTTTCACCTTACTTCAACTTCTCACTAGCAGAACAGCATCAGATGCAGCTGATAGCATGGACATGTGACATCACTTGTTAAAATGCCAGAAAATTTCAATGCAGTTTATAGAAACCATGACAGATCTTTAAAACAAATGCTTTTTTTTTTATTTTTTTTTTATTTTTTTTAATGACTTTTCAGTGTTGGCAGTTTAAAGAATGTGAAAATTGAATCCATCCATCTGGCTCTGGGAAAACAAACAACATATTTGTCTCTGTGTTCTCTCGTGCTTAAGGACCCTAAAAGCCACACAGTAAACGTGAGCTGGCAGGGGCAGAGAATCACCCCCCAGCCTCTTACCTTGCTGACCTTCTCAAGAGATTGATTCATTTGCCAGAATTTCTTTGGGCAGGACGTGGCTGTCCTGTTTCAGATTAATTACCCCAAAATAGTCTGGTGATGTCCTGTAGATGCTCAGAAGTGATGCTCTCATTCTCTGCATCTCACCACTCCTTCATCATGATTTTTTTGGCCATTTTGTGGGGTTTTCTCTCTTTTTTGGATGGTGGAGGAAGGCCAGGGACTATGAGATGATGCTTCCCCAGTGAGCCCAACTTGGTCCCTCTGAGTTGTGCTCATGAGTAAAATGCAGCAACCCACAGATTCTTCTCTTCCCCCTGCAGAATGCAATTGTTTCAGAAATTCACCTACCTCTGGGTGTCTGTTCTGAAGTGGCAGCTCCCAGATTCCCCTTGAGCCTTCCTTATATATTATTATATATAATATATATAATATAATATATATTATATATATAATATATATTATATTATATATATTATATATATTATTATTTTATATAAAGATATGTATTATATATAATAATATATGATATAGTAATATAATATTTATATATTACTATTTTTCTTGTCTAGAATAACATCAGATATTTTTACCCAGAAAGCTTGGTTGTGGATAGCAGATCCTGATGCCTGTGTGAGCATCCTGAGCTGGAAACTTCCTACACTCCATGTGCACAGCTCCAGGCCAGGGAATTGCTGTGATCAGCCCTGTCTGGGGATCTGATCTCTATTTTCTCACTCTTTTATGTAGCAGCCAGTTGCTTTGCTGCTCTTGGTTGAAGATTTAGCATCCTTCCACACTGAAGGAAAGCCCTGATGCTGCTCCCCTCAAGAGAAGCTGTTTGTCCTTCAACAGAATGAAGCCTCCTCATTTGGACACTGATTAAATTTTGAGGAAAGCAGTAGAAAATTCAGGCTGTCAGTGTTTTCTATCTGCGTGTAGATCGATTGGGGATTGATCACTCTTCACCTTGCTAGCAGAGAGGCCGCTGTAAAGTGTTCATCTTTACCAGAAAAGCTATGAGCACACTAGGCAAATTATTTTCATTAAACTCCCTCCCCCCGTCTATAACCTCGGTCACATAATCAGGAATGAAAATCATTATCTGTTTCATCCACATCTGTTATTAATTTTTTTTTTTTTTTTTAAGCCTCCTTTAAATCTGATTAGAACTTCTCATCTAAACCAAACAAATTCTGAACTCAAGGCTAAAACGTATCGGGTTCGCTTAGTAATTCACATAACATTTTTATTTTCTCATCCTAATTGAATTTGTACATTGATTCGTGTTGCTGTTCCCCTGGCCAGTGATTATGAGCTGCTTATGAGATGCCAGGGGTGTGCAGTGCCCTGGGAAGATGCTGACAGCAAATTGCTTTCCGGGTGAAGGCAGCCCATGGTCTGTGCCCCTGCCCCAGCTCCAACTCCACAGGTAGCTCACTGGGGATGTTCCTTGACATGGCCTGTGCAGTGCCATGAATTTTGAGGCAACATCCCACCGTGCTGGGAAAAAGCTGAGGTGTTTTAATCCATGTTCTTTGGTGAGCATCCCACTCGCGGCCATCGCCGCGGGGTCACCGGGCTGCGCCAGGCTGGGGGTCCCCCACAGGAATGACCCTGAGATGAGCTGCCTTCTCCAGCAGCCAGATGGGCTGGGCTGTGGGTGCCCCACGGGGAGGCTCAGCAGGGTGGCTTCTCACCCTGCTGGGGTCACGGGGAGGACAGAATGAACCCGTGGGGTTTCGCTTTCGTTCTGGGTGACGAGGGGGAGACGGTCCCAGCGCCGGCATCACTGTGTGGAGACACCTCGAGAAAGCCACGGGACACTCTGCTGTGAGGTGACTCGAGGGGTCACGAAGGGCTGGTGGTGGGGAAACCTTCTTCTGTAGGGAAACCCTCTTCTGTAGCAGAAACTTCTTTTTTTTGGAAGGTTTTGCATTGATTTGAGTCAAAGCCCAGGGCTCTGTTGGTGTTTCTACCCCAATTAACCTCACCAACACGCCCCAGACTAGAAGTTTGGAGATTCAGGAGTTTGAATCCTGCAAGAGAGGCTGTGCTTGGGCAAACCACCCTGCTAATTAGGCAGCAGTTGAGAGCTGCTGTCATTTGTCTGCAGGGGTAAGTCAGGCTCGTGTTCAGCTCAGCGTGAGTCTGGTGAATTCCTCGAAGCTGCTCCAGCTTCACACTGACACTTGGCTGGTTTTTTAACAAAAGGTCAGATTCCTCCCTCGACTTTATGTCTTGCTAGTTCTAGACAGGATTCGTGTAGGACAAATTGAGCTATCCAGGGAAGGGGAGAAGAGGCTTCAATGCATCAGTGGCTAAAATAAGGAAGAAAAAGGTAGGAAGCAATAGATCTTTTCACAGCAAAAGGAGATTTTTAGTGGAGTCCCACGGGGACTTGTGCTACTCCAAATATTGATGAATGACTTGGAGAGGTAAAGGAGGTGGCAGGAGGTGACAATGTTGGCTGCTGTAAATAAATTCTTTGAAGTAATAGGAACAAAATCTAACTGTAAGGAGTTGCAGAAGTATCTGAGCATACTGAGTGGCCAGCTGACACAATGTCAGGCTGAGTTTACTGCCAGTAAATGACAATGCACGCGAGGAAAAGCAAAATTCAGAAAGAAAAATCCAGGAATGTGTGCCGTGGCAAGCTGTAATTTAGGTGTTACCACCGAGGAAGGAGTCGTTTTCAACTGGAATGGCAGGAATTATGAGGGAAAGAAGAGAGAACAAAACAGGTCATCAGTGTGCTCCCCCATCTTCTGTACTGCGTGTGCTTGTGGTCGCCCATCTCAGCAAGTGTATTCTAGAGCTAAAGAAGGTAAAGAAAAGGTCAAGAAACATAATTAAGGCAAAAGAACAGCTCCTGAGAGTCTGAAAAGAAGGGAAGCCTTGGAGGAGAAGAGGGGTGGCAGTGGGAGGTCTGTGAGATAAGACCTTTAAGCCAGATCTGTCAGGAGGATAGGGAGCAATTATCTGCTCTTTCGAATGGACAAACAAGAGCTAGTAGCATGAAATGATCATTTGCAGCTTAAAGCAAACAAAAGAAATCCTTTTTATACACCCAGTGGGCGATTCAACCAAGGAACCAACTGCTGCAAGATGCAGTAGATACCAAAGTGTAAAAAACTTCAGAAAGGGAAACTGAAGAAAGAAAAACCCCTCGGGGATCACTCCCCCCAGCTGTGCCCGTTCATCCAGCCCTGACACTGTGTCTCTGGGCTTGGAGCAGCACCCTGGATGTGATGGTGCACGAGAAACAGCCCCCGCTGCCAGCTCTGGATGCTCCTTCCCTGTTCAGCCTGACCAGCAGCCTCTGCCTTGCTGGGAGGGCATGGAGCCTGGCTGAGGGTGGCTCCCCGGGGCATCCCACATGCTGACCACGGTGGCTGTGGGCACCTGCTGCAGGCTGCTCCAGGGCCAGGCTTGGCTGGCACTTGGTCTGATGATGCCATCTCATCCCTGTGCGAGGCCGTGCTGCCCGCCATGGGAAGCACAGATGAGGGTCCCTTCCCAAAGCCCACCTGGCATGAGCTTTGTGATGTAGCCCTCGGGGTGCCAGTGCTTCTGCACCCTCCCATCAGCACAGGGGGCTGGGCTGCAGCTGAGCAGGGCCACACCACTCTGGCCACCACCTCGGCCACCACTTGCAGCCACCCAGCTGTCACCAAGCCCCCCGAGGACGTGGCAGGGAGCCAAAGGTGTCTGGTTTTGGGTTATTTCTGAACAAAACCTGCTCTTTGAGACACTTCCAGTGAAGCTGTTCCTGACAAACTCCTCCGGTGGCTATGCTGGAGTGCCCAGGATCTACTCCTGAGTCTGGGCAGGGCAGCTCTGGTGTGGCAGAACAACCCCTTCCTGCTTTCAAGGGCTTTGCATCACCAGGATGTGTGGGTTAAACTTGTCTGGCTGCTAAATATGAGACAAGGTGATTTTTTTTTATGCATCTTGTCTTTCTGGTGCTGCCAGTACCAATTTCTGTGATGCCAAGTGTCAGCTGACCAAGAAAACACCTTTCTAGGTCTTCAGGGTTTTTTACGAGGTCTTAAAACTACAGATATTTCATTAGATATTAAAACCACAGAAGCAGCCTGAATAAAAACTGAAGTCCTTTAAAACTCATATTTATGTAAATACTGTAATGATAAAACACAGGGAGTAGCAAGATGGAGCGCAAAGCATAAGGACAATTGTCTGCAAACTTTTTATTTTTGCTGTAAAAACTTAGAAGATTGAGACCTTGCATCAAATTAATTTATCCTGTGTTCTGTTCTTGTTTCAAGTGGAAAAAAAGTGGTTTAACCTTCCTGTCTCCTCCTTACTTAACCCCCTATGAATTCCTCCATTTCAGGTGTGTGATATTTGAGAAAAGATTTTAAAATCCTTTCTTCATCTGTAGCACCTGCTGCAATTCAGAGACTTCTTCCTCTTGGCTCCTGGGTTTGGTTGGGGCTCTAAATTAGGATCCATCTGCGGTAATAAAACGTGGCAGAGATTGGAGTTATGTTTTCAATTTAAAGAGATGTCATCTCTCTTGCAGTGGAGATGGATGTTCTAAAAGGTATATGGCGTTTCATAAAACACGTTTTTAGTGGTAACATTTCTCTTTTGCTTATATATTTTACTCGTGAGCCCGAGCTGGGAACTCGCACAGTGTCACATCCCGACTTTCTTTTCATTAGTGAGCCACGTCCTGTGTAATTCTCTTTTATTGATGACAAGCCCTGAATTTACAGAACGTGACTGGAAATCACTAAGATGGGGAAGCACGAGCTGCTTTAGGGCAGAGCAGGCTGGCACCTGCCGTGCTGGGCACTCAGAATCCTCTCTGTCCTGCAGCACCCTGGGGTGAGGCACCTCATCCTCACCAGCCTCCAGACTGGGTGTTCACTCACCCCCTTCCCAGGGCATCCTGGGGCAAAGGAATGTAAATCTTGGGGGTTTTTTTCCACTCTACAGGCTCTTAACAGTTGACAACTGATCTGTTCCTCCAGCCACAGTGTGGGATCAGGCAGCTGGGTGCAAACCCCTGGGCACGAGCCCTGCCTGCGTTAGGAGCTGTGCCAATGTCTTCTGATCTTTGAACTCAAAGAGGGAGATTTAGACTGGAGATTGTTGGTGCTGAGGGTGGCAGAGCCTGGCCCAGGCTGCCCAGAGAGGTGGTGGCTGCCCCATCCCTGGCACCATCCCAGGGGAGGTTGGGGGGGCTCTGAGCGCCCTGCTCTGGGTGCAGATGCTCCTGGGGGGTTGGACTGGGTGAGCTCTGGAGCTCCAACCCACCCTAATCTGTGATTCCATGATTTTTATTAGGCGTTGTGTTGCAGGAAAAAATACTGGTGGAATCAAAGGTGGTTCTCTTCTCGCAGGCATCCTGTAATTAGCTGAAGTTGTCTTCATAGAGAAGTCTTGATGCATAAACCAACAGCTTCCTCTTCCTTGCATGTTGTCGCCAGATGTTTCTGCAAAACTTAAAAACAACAAAGTTATTTGTGTGCGCTTTACACATGACTTCACCCTGATGCTTGTCTCAAAGTGCTCCTCCTCCTCAATTAACCCAATTAATTCCCCCCGTTCCGAGCAGGGCATTTCCATTGTCCGTCACAGCGCTTCGGCATTCCAGATCCACGTCCTAGCATTCAGCAAAGCTCAACAGCACCATAACCTCCTCAGACTAACTTCCAGTTGCAGTGATGATCTCTTTTTGACACAAAACAGCTGCAGAAGGAAGCAGCCCTCCGTGTTTTGTCAGTATAGACCCGGAGACAGGCTGGATTCAGCTCGGGGATGGCTCTGATGGCTTCAATAAACACCGAGGGCCAAAGCCTTTGCTGGTGGAACAGGAGTGCTGCATAGAGCATGGTGCCAGGAAGAGATTTAACCCCCTGTGGGGCTTTATCAATTGCATACAGGCTTCAGGGTTTTTCCCAGTTCATCATGAAGCTCACAGGGGTGCTTTGGGTGTTTGCTGTGAGTTGTGTTCCGTTGGGTTGTTACACTTGGTTTCCCTCTGCACCATTTTCTCTCTCAAGATCTGCTCTATCCAGGTATGAGAAGGGACAAATTTCACCTGCCCTGGCTCCAGTTCTGCTCTTCTCCATGCTGGATGCCCAGCACCCCTGTATGGCAATTACTGATGCCCAGGGAGTCTCTGATGTTAGACCTTCCTAATGTGCAGGTTAACTCATTTTCCAGCCTCAGCCTACCCACAGCTCCTGGAGCCTGTGCCTGGAGAAGCTGGTGGTGCTCAGTACCCCGGGACAGCTCTGGTACAGGCAGGGAAGGTGGAAAGTGGCTGTGGTGTGAGGAATGGTGTCAGACTCCAGTTCTGGGAGGAGGGGGACTCCAGAGGGGGATGTATTCTTTGAGTGCTCCCTGGAGAATGAAAACTCCAGGGGAGGAGGAAATAAATGGCTTGAAGGTGAAGCAGGTCAGTACAGGCAAAGAGGAAAGATCCAGAAGGAAGAACTAAAACAGTAGTTCAAGCAGAAGTGCAGGACCTGATGGGAAATTAAAGCACAGAATATATCACCACCGATGGACGTCGAGAGCAGGAATTAATGGGAAAATAGAGAAAAAACACAAAGAGCTATTAAGTTAAGAGGCTGAAGGAGGGCATGGCTCCTCAGTCTGTGCCCTACTAAAGTTGCTAGCAAAAGCACTCAGATTGAGCCAGGACCCAGGAGTCCCCTCCAACAAAGAGAGCTGCAGCCATGAGGATGCTGCTTCTCTCCCACACTGCTGTGGAACCTCCTTTTTCCATTCTGGCTTAGCTGGAAAACTATTGACAGGCTGCAGGGGCTGGCTGAGTGACTTTGAAGTGCGTTCAAGAATTAAAGCAGAATGACTTTCAAGCTGATAGGAAACAAAACCAGCCTCCTTACCCAGACAACCAAGATCTGCAAAGATTTGTGTTTGTGAGGAGCATGAGACAGTGGGCATGTCTTTCTGCAGAGAGGCTGCCAGGGAGAAGAGTTCCTCCCATAAAACTTTAGCTTTACATGAGCCTTCTTTGATCCACGGCTCCAGAATTAGCATTTCATAGGAAAAGGCAACGCAACCCTTATTTTTGGAAGTGCTTCCAAGCAGGCTTAAGGACTTTATGACTTGTTATTTGTGGACTCCATACAGTATTTATTCCGAAAGTGCAAATTCTTTGTTCTCTAGAATCCTGAACAATCGTCTTTCAGTTCCTGATACCTCTGCAAATATTTATTTATTAAGTTGTTATTTCTGATTTCTGGTCACTGGTGCTACCATGTCCATGGTTTGACTAAATTCTTCCCATTCCCCATTGTCTGGGATATGTAGCTCCTGTTCTTCAGCATCTGGATTGTTGGGTTTTTTTTTTCTTTAGCTTATCTTTATTAACTGCTTCAGAGATCAAAGACATCATTTCTGTCCACTTGAGTACTTTGAGTGAAATATTGGCAAATCAATCCCTTGGCTTACAAACCCCTCTGTCCAACCGAGGTGAAGCAGATCCAGCCAATTAATCCCAATCTCTTAATTGCCATCACCATTTCCCACTCTGATCCCTTGAAGGTTATGGGGAAAGTTGTTGCTCTTCTATTTCACCAGCACACCACTTCATCTGGAAAAACTTCTATCATTTTTTTTTTTCTTTTTTTTTTTTTCTTTCCCAGCCCGCTTCCAGCACTAAAAATGATTTAGTGCAGATCCACAGTGGCCTATATTCATTTGCCAACAGGGACCCATGTGTCAGTTCTATTCTTACCAGGCCTGTCAGCAGTTAGTAACCAAAGCGAGTTGCCCGTATTGGACCGTACTTGTGTACCACTGTTTCACACCCACTGCTTTCTTCCCATCTAGAAAGGGTTAATTTTTTTCCCCCCAGAGTGACTCCAAACCGTTTGATACCTTGATTTTTCCTGTGGATTAAGTTCCCCGTGCTCACATCAAAGCCCTGTGTGGCACGATCTGCTTATCTTCAGGTCCCTGTGCTGTCCACGATCACCCCAGACAGGTTTGTGTCTTCATCTGGCGGCCACCAGAGCTCCCTTTGGTGCTTCAGATGTTTCCTTCTGGCATCTGCAGGCAGATCTGGGAGCTGCTGCTTGGTTTCCACGCGTTGCCTGATCTCCTCTGCGAGAGTCCTAATGATATTTTAAAGATTTAATAGTGCTCTCCACTTAGATACATATTTTAATGTCTATATTTAGCGTTCGTTAAGGTGGAGGGTCATTACCTTTGCAATATCATTGCACGACAGCATAGGAGTGTGCAGTCATTTCTGTATTTTTAGACTCCATGACACGGTCATTCACACCCCTCTTCCCTTCCTGGGGCTCCACAGAGCTACTGGAGACCCACCAGACCCCCACTCCTGCTTGATGAGGTTCTCTTTCAAAACCAGGCATTGATCTGCAGCCAAAATCCCCACTGTCAGTGCCATGTGGTAGCTGAAATTTGTTTCCAGGCCTTCTCTTGAACTTGGTTTTTTTTTCCAGGATATTTATTAGTTCTTCCTCAAATTCAAATTTCCCACCTCGTGGAAATAATTCTTCCTTCTCTTGTCCAAATATATTTTACTATTTACACAGAGCATTAGAACATATGCCATTTGTAGATGTTTTGGGTTGGACAAAAAAAAAAAACTGCTGAAGTTTTTAGTTAAATAATGATTCATCTGTAGAACAGCCACAGTATTTTTAGTGATTGTTATAGTGCACAACTTGGGTATTTAGAACTAATAGGGTTTTGGAAAAAAAAAAAAAAGAAAACAAAACAATGAACAAACCCCAAACCTTCACCTCTAGATTTTAAGAAAGAATTCACAAATTTGACCAGATTCTGTTCAGGTCAGTAGAAAATAATTGAGCAATGCTGATATTTTGTGGAATATTTGTGTCAAACAGGGGTGAAAACCATAAAAACTCAGAGCCCAGACAGAACTTGTTCCCTGTGGTACTACGACCAGCAGGATGGGGACACGCTGAGCTGGGTAACACAAGCCCCAGATTCTGAGGTTGCAGTGAGAATTTTCTTAATATATATATTTTTTTTATTTTTTATTTTTTCTCATGAGGTTCCTGTGGTAAGAGCTGAGCAGCTGTGCTCCTGGGTGGGGATGAGGTCTGCTTTCTGATCAGCAGCAAGATAGCCTGATATCAGGGTTGGGGAATTTATTAGCAGAGAATTCTGATGACGCTGTCACAACAGCAGCCTCGCTTCTAGAACCCAGCAACGCCTTCCTTCCATCCGCCGATAAGCACCCGTGTGGCTTCAGCCTGGGCTCAAACAAAGGGGGGGGAGCTCCAGAAGTACAAAACTCACCCACCCTTGGTGATTGAAACGCTGTCGGTGCCAGCTGCTGAGGAATCTCATGGGTTTTTAGGGAACAAAATAACTGGAGAGAGTCCAGCGCAGGGATGCTGGAGGGAGTGAGCATCTCCCTGCTGAGGAGAGGCTGAGAGAGCTGGGGCTCTTTAGCCTGGAGAAGAGGAGACTGAGGGGGGAGCTCAGCAGTGTCTGTCAATATGTTCAGGGCAGTGTAGGGAGGATGGAGTCAGACTCTGCTCAGTGCCACCCAGTGACAGGACAAGAGGCAATGGGAGTCAGTTGGAGCACAAGAGGTTGAGGGAAACACAAGGAAAAACTTGTTCCCAGTGAGGGTGGCAGAGCCTGGCAGGGGCTGCCCAGCAGGGTTGTGGAGTCTCCTGCTCTGGAGACACTCAAGACCCACCTGGATCTGTTCCTGGGTGACTTGGTCTAGGTGCCCCTGCTCTGGCAGGGGGGTTGGACTAGATGATCTCCTAGGTCCCTTCCAACCCCTGACACTGTGATTCAGCAGCATAAGGCAAGCCACGGGCTTTTCAGCCACTCAACTTTGTCACCTTCTAAACAGCCAGCTGAAGAGGAACAAAAATCACGAGTCCCTCACAGCCTGACTTGTCTCATGCACCCTTCTACACCAGCAAGGGTGGGCTCTGCTTCCCTCTGCCCACCATCAGATGGCTTTGGGCACACCAGCCCAGCGAGCGGGTGTGTGACACTGCTGCTCACAACAGGCAGCAGCCTGAGCAGGCTGTTTGGACAGTGTGTTCAGCCTGTTGTCTGAACAGTCTCTTCAGGCTGTTGCTCTGGTGTGCTCAGGCTCTTTGCTCACACAGGAGAACTGATGAGGCCACAAGGTTTTGTCCAGAGTCACTCCTCAGGCCCTGCCCTGTGACACTCCGTGGGCTTTGAGCTGGTTCTCTTTCAGCTGCACTGAAAGGAGTGAGAATCTGGAATATTCTCTTCCCAGCTGTATAGACTAGGAGCAGAAAATAGAGGGTTTTCATCTGCTCAGTTCAACACAAGTCTGAGGCAGAACCCTGCAGACAGGGAGCCAATCTGGCTTCATAGTCACACGAGGCTGTTTTACCAACAAATCCTGAGTTTTATGGCAACCTTGCCAGGAAAGCTGCTGTGCTTACAGGTGACAAACACCCCTCAGGAGGTGAGAATGTGGCTGGTTGTGCCCTGGCCAGAGCCCACTTCTCAGCACTGCCAGCACGGGAAGCCTGTGGGTTGTCCTCTGCTCGCTGTCCTGCCTCTGGATAAACTGAGTAAAATCGGGTGCTTTTGGATAAAAGATGATATGAAGGTATGGATTATTCATTAGGGAAGGAACGTCCTACCCATTGCCGTGCAGAAACAACTGTAATTAAGCATCTGAGTGTGTGTTTATAAACAGATGTTCTCATCTGAATGTCTTAGCAGTAAACAGCTTTGCTCTAGGGTTCCCTGGAGCTACAGCAGCTCGGAGAAGGCAACGTGGTGGTGTCACAGCCCATGGCACAGCTGCTGCCCTCCCAGATACACCCTGCATCTGAGCTCACCCAGCTTCAGGGGTAGGAAGGTCCCCAAACACACCACAGTTTCTGGGGTAGGGGATTTGCAGAGAGTTAAAGTGAATTTTTCCAGGTTGAGACCCAGAAGCAGGTGAGGATTTCATGCTTCAGAGACATTCTTGCCTTGATTTAACCCCAAGGACTCTGCAACATCCCTGCACCTGGTAACGGGTTCAGGGTGTCAGGGACTAGTCCAACTTCTGCTATTTCTGTTTCCCTTCTATGGGAAGAAGGGTTTCCTGCGAGCTGCACATCGATTGCATCACTCAGGGCACCAGAAGCCAGTTCACTGGGTTGCTTTCAATACATCTTTCAAACGTCTATCAGGTGAAGGGAGGCTGCAGGGGAACAGCTGGAATTTTCAGAACCATTTCTCTTCATTTGTGAAACCCAAATGAACACGAAGCTAACGTTGCATGTGGTTATTTTGCATTTTTAAAGTGAATCGATATCTTTCAAAAGTCATTGTGGTATGGGAAAAAAAGTAGAACTGAAAAAAAGAAAAAAAGAAAAAAGAAGACAGCAGATTAATTGTGCTTTAAAAACTAATTTTACTCAACTTTTCCTTTCCTTGACGAACAGTCCCCAGATCTGCACTGGGGACAGCTGGAAATAGAAAAATTTTTGTTAAAGTTACCTGTTTTTTGTACAGAAATTTATTGGGTGCCATAAAAACCATTCTCTCTAGATACTGCTTGTCAGGGCAGTCCCAGTGCAAGCGCTACCTGCTCGTTATCTCAAAGCCCATTTAATTGTCCCAGCTGAGAACAGTGGCTTTAGACAATTGCCATTTATCTCCCCCTTGTCACCTGGATTGCTGTCACTTCAGGGAAAGCCAAACCCTGGAGCCTCTGTGGTCTGCACCAAAGGGGCAGCCTCTAACCCTTCAGCTCCATCTCCCAGGCAGCAGTTTCCTACTTGGCTGTTCTACTTCATCGGTATTTTTAACTCCTGCTCTGCTTCCGTAGCGACAACTTCTGGTCTTTTCTTGCCCAGAAACGTGTCACGCAGAGCGGGTGAAGCGGGGCTGACCAGAGCAGGCTGCTGGGGAATGTCCCACCACCAGCACTTCCTTCTTCCACGCCTCTGCTGCAACTTCGGACCAGCCAATACCCGCTTGCTGTCTGAAATTATTATTATTTTCTAAATGCCAACACTTCTTGAAGTCCTCAGTAGATGCTACGCTGGATTTTATTCCTATTTCTCAATGAAAGCACTTCAGTGCTTGCCGGGGGACGAAGGTGTCTCCCTCTCCCCTGCTCGCTCGGGGTCTCTTGTGGATCCCTCAGCTGTTTTGAGTCGGTTTTCTTCTCTCTTTTCATGGATTTGCCCCCAAACTCTCCCTGCGAGCTTCCACCCGTTCCAAGGCAGCCTGCCCGCGGCTTTTTGCCTCGACACCCCTCGACGGGCTCTGCCCACGGAGAAGACGGTTCCCCCCGCGGGGCCAGCCCGGGCGGGCGCTGCCCAGGCACCGCTGGACGGTGCCCGATGGCCGGGGCGGGGACGGAATCCGCGGGTGGGAGCGGCCGCGGGAGGGCGGCCCGGCCCGGGGCTCTTCCCCCAGCTTCGGTGGGAAGTTGAGGAAGCGAAAGAGGAAAGAAGCGGAGCGGCCTCGGCTCCGGCTCCCCTCGGCGGCTCGGACGGGAGGAGAGCGAGGGTGGGGAAGCCGGGGGGCCGTCGGGGATCGGGGCGAGAAGCGGTGTCGGCGGCTCCGCGGCCGCTCGCAGGCTGCAGTTGCCCTCCTCGGCCAACAGGTTGCACCGTTCCCCCTTCGCCTGGGCGCTGCCCCGCGGGGTGAGGGGCGGCGAGAGCCGGCGGGCTGCGCTGTGCCGGGAGCGGGAGCGTCGCGGCGGCCGCCCCTCGCCGTGACCGGGTGTCTCCACTCCCTCTCCACGTCGGGGAGGCGGGAGGAGGGAGGAGGGAAGGGGAGGCGGGGGGAGGAGGAGGCCGCCGCCGTCCTCCATTTTGTGGCGGGGACGGAGCGCTGCCGAGCGCGGCGCTGCCCGGCGGGGGGACGGGACGGGGCGGCGCGGAGGGATGGCAGCGGCGGCGGCGGCAGGAGGAGGAGGAGGCGGCGGGGGGGCGAAGTCCGCGGAGGCAATTAGCGCTAATTAACGGAGGGGGCGGGGCGGCGGCAACAGCAGCAGCAGCAGCAGCGGCGGCAGCGGGCGGAGAGTAGGTCAGGGTCTGGGGCCGGCGGGGGAAGGAGGAGGAGCGCGGGGAGCGGTGCTGGCCGCCGGCCGCTGCCCCCAGAGGGGCGGCTGTTGACTCCCTCTCTCCCTCCCGCCCTCTCCTTCGCCCCTTCCAGCCGCCTGCCGCCCCCCAGCGCGGGGCGCCATGGCCCTCGGCGGCTGAAGGAGCCCCAGCGCCCTCCCCTGGACGAGGTAAGCGAGCCGGGGGTCCCGGGGAGGGGGGTAAAGGGACCCGGGGCTGCTCCTCCGGCTGGAGCCGCGGCGAACTTCCCGGGGGTGCTGGGGAAGCGGCCGCGGTGCCCCCGCAGGAATGCCCCGAGCCCGGGGAGTGGGAACCGAGCCCGGTCACCCCCGCAAGGATCGCGGGGAGGGGACGCGGCGGTGCCCGGAGCTGCGCGGGGGTCCCCCCGAGGTGGGCGCTCGGGGAGGGCGGCGGCGGTGGCGGGACCGCGGGGGACCCTCCGCCCCCCTCTCCTCCTCCTCCTCCTCCTCCTCCTCCTCCTCCTCCTCCTCTTCCTCTATCCCGCCCTTGCCCTTCGGCCGCCCCTGCCCTTCGCCCGCGGTGCTGGGCTGCTGTGGGGGGAGCGCGGGGGCTGCTCGGCCCGGGGGGACGCACGGAGGGGGAGCCGAGCGCGGGCAGCAGCCGCCGGCTGGGGCTATTTTGCAGAAGTGGGTGTGCCGGGGAGACAGCTCAACAGGTCTCGACACATTTCTCTTCAAAACTATACTTTGCACAGGCGAATTTGTTGTAATCCCGCAGTTTTTCGGCGTTCGCTGGTTCGGTTTGGTTTTTTTTTTTCCCCCCCCGTTGGGCAGACGGTCGCGTCTGATTTTTGACACGTTTCCTACGCTGGATGGTTCGCTGCTTTTTTTTTTTTCTTTTTTTTTCTCCTTTTTTTTTTGACGCTGAGGAAATTGTCAAACGGAATAACTACATTTTTCCTCCCCTTCGTTTAGAGAAAAAGCAAACCCAAGCAAAGCAGGCAAAACTGGATGTAGATAGTTAGTCGGTTGGATTTTTTTTCCCCCGTTCGCTATCGGGTGTCCACCTTAAACGGCCCAGCGATACCGGGGTGCCGGGGAGGCTTCGGGGGTGCCCCGCTCGGCTCCACGTGGCTTGGCGGCGGTTGGCAGGCGGCTCCCCGGGCTTCCCCCCCCCAAACCCGGGTACCTCCGTCCGGGGACCCGAGGCTGGGGCTCTCGGAGGAGGCTCCGTCCTCCGGGCAGCGCTCCCGCTGCGGCCGCTTCCACCCAGCGCGGAGCTGGCTGGGGCCACCTTAAGATTTCTACACGTGGGTCGCTTTTTGTTGGTTTTGGTTGGTTGGGGTTTTTCGTTTTTTTTTTTTCCCTCTCTGTTGATCGCAGCCTTAACTTTGGCACAGAGAAAGCGGCGGCGATCGGCGGCCGTCGGGGGAAAATGGGCGGCGGAGACGGAGGGTTTGTTGTTCCGAAGCCCCTAAGGTCGCTGTGAGCGCTCCCGGCTCTCTCTGCTTCATGGGTAATTCCGCAGCCGGGTTTAGACTCGGGTTTTAGCCTCTGGAACGGACTTGGGGGGGGGGGGGGGGGGGGCTGGGGGGTTGTCTCTCTGGG
>VYZU01014947.1:21029-31653 GCA_013401355.1 Ceyx cyanopectus | reverse complement strand
ATGCACATGACAGTGTTCACCTACACACAAACACAGCCCCTCTTCAATCACCCCAGGATGTTAGAACACTCCTAAAGAATTCACATTAAGTTTCAAGCCATGCAGTGTGTAAGTAGGTCTTCAGTAACAAGCTATTTTGCATACATTTGGGACCACAAAGGACTAAATCAATATTGGCACAAAGATGGGGGGTAACACCATTGTAGCAAACCAGCACTGCCTTTGCTCTGCTAGAGGCTGAAGCATACATTGTTGGTGCAAAACTTCCACTGCTAATAAGTGTCTTTTTGAAGCCTTGAGAATGAGTTTTCATAGTTTGGCTACAAGCCTAATTTCCAACTATTGCATTCCAAATGCAGCTGATCTGCTGACACCCCCAGCACATAGTTTCAATAGCTTCAAATTTTGGCAAAACAATGAAGTTCACTGGCCTGCTACTGATGTTATTTCTCATGTCTCAGCTCATTCACAACCTTCCAGGCAAATACCTGAGGGTCTGGCATTTCTTCTTAGTCAGTAGGAATACCAGGACAAATGCAAAAGATACTTTGTAATCTCTCTTGCTCCTAGTTGTTATCAGGCAATAGCTTTTTAAGTTGCTGGACAAGGAGATGGGAAACATGTTATCTGCAACAAATCCTGCAAGAACACCTCAGTTCTTACAGAAATAACTGGTATCTGGGCACATGCCTTACAGAGAACACTTCCAGGAATATCTGTATGCTGCTGTAGGAGTTGCAGCCTAGTTATGATGCAATATGTGTGAATTCACACTCAGCAACCTATTTCACTACTCCTACATAACATCCAAATGCTTAATATTATGCCTAAGAAGAATGTTTGGAGAATAAATATATGATGGTTCTATAAAGGGGAAATTAATTTTGTGCCTATTGCTGGAAATTAAACCTCTAAGCTACATATGAAAACAGTATTATTCCATAAACTTACAATTTACAACACTTACAGCAGGTATTTTAAATTTAAAAGATCTTAGAAGCCATGTATGGGATTTTGCAGAAATTCAGTAGTGAAACATCAGTTAGTTTTGGTCCCTAATTCTATTACTAAAAAAAAATAAGAAGGCAAGATATTAAAATCTTATACTTAGTTAATACTCACTGAACTCTTAAGCACAATTGATATTTGTAGAAATTAGTTTGTAATTTTGTTAAATTAGTAATTGACATACATACTTACTATGTATGGCCAATTTCTGTGGCCTAGGTAACTACAAATTACATGCACTTCCAAAGTCAGACTACTACGATTCNCAGCTTAATTATTATCTTGAACCCTCATTAGTGAAAAGCTATTTACTCAACAATGGTCAGAGCTGCAAGAAAACCCCTTTGCATAGTTGGTAGGAAGAATATTAAAACAAGATAGTCCCAATGAAATGTGCAACAAAAGAACAAGTCAGTAGCAAAGACAACAGTGATCCATCACCTGGTTACAGCTCAAACCTTTCCTGCTAGTTGAGTAGCCCACAGTGCTGCCACTTAGGAAACTATGCCCAGCCATGCCATTGCATAGAGCTGTTCAGCATAGGTTAACATTTCACTGATGTTAAGAAGTGTGCCTTGCACGCACTGTCTCTTCAGCATGTACACACAGGTCAAAAGGGTAATAATATTCCTACTCTCTCGTAGCTGGCACACAAGATCCACAAAACATGAATTTCTGTAGCATGAGTAATCAGTGCTAGTGGAATGATGCACATCCAATATGAATTCCCTTGCAAAAGAAGGATCCCCTTCAAGGGCTGTCAGCAAAGTCAATGTATCATCAAGTTGACAGAGAATGATAAGACACTGGGGAATAATGTAAAATCCTGCTTCTTTCAGAATGCACTCTTCTCTTTCCAGGTTTTTAGGGGTTGTATTTTTCTTTTTTTGAGAGGAAAAATTTCCCTATCAGGAAGAAGAAGTAATTTTTCAAAGAGGCAGGAGGGTTACACAGACAGGCAAAATGAAAAGGTCTCCCTCAAGAATTCCTAATTATAAGCAATGGAAGGAATAAAATAAATTTTTAAAGCTGCTCTCTGCCATTCTGTTTGAAGGTATCCAATTATTTTTTCTGTACCATGCACATGACAGTGTTCACCTACACACAAACACAGCCCCTCTTCAATCACCCCAGGATGTTAGAACACTCCTAAAGAATTCACATTAAGTTTCAAGCCATGCAGTGTGTAAGTAGGTCTTCAGTAACAAGCTATTTTGCATACATTTGGGACCACAAAGGACTAAATCAATATTGGCACAAAGATGGGGGGTAACACCATTGTAGCAAACCAGCACTGCCTTTGCTCTGCTAGAGGCTGAAGCATACATTGTTGGTGCAAAACTTCCACTGCTAATAAGTGTCTTTTTGAAGCCTTGAGAATGAGTTTTCATAGTTTGGCTACAAGCCTAATTTCCAACTATTGCATTCCAAATGCAGCTGATCTGCTGACACCCCCAGCACATAGTTTCAATAGCTTCAAATTTTGGCAAAACAATGAAGTTCACTGGCCTGCTACTGATGTTATTTCTCATGTCTCAGCTCATTCACAACCTTCCAGGCAAATACCTGAGGGTCTGGCATTTCTTCTTAGTCAGTAGNTGAAGCACATGGAGTGGCATACCTGGTTTAGTTCCAGTGTTGCTTTGCCCTGAAGTGATTTTCTTATCTTGTATTTTAGAACCTTCAGCTGTTAAAATAAGGAAGAAAAGGAAGAAGATTAATCAATCACATTAATAAACAACAGCTCAACCACTCTATTATAATGCAACCTAAATCACCAAGTTCCCTTTAAAACCAGACTGTTCTGAAATGCCACTTCAATACCATTCTGTGCTGTTTCAATGTCGGGATAGAATTAGAAATTTTAGGCTTAATGAGGATATAACAAACTAGTCTGATACCGAGATAACAACAAGGGAAGGCCCTTAAGACAGGATGACCTCAAGGGTTAAAACATCCAGAAACAAGACATAGTAATTAAGAGCGGTATCTGAAGGCAATAGAATTTTGTCAGCCTTTATATGTAATGCCTCATCATGGCTACTTCACACAAACCAGAGACAGATTTGAACAGAGATCAAAATAGGAGGTGTGCCCTACATAACCTTTGGTGATTTGAATTTAACAAGAGCAAGTGTAGAGTCCTTCATCTGGGGAGGAACAACCCCATGGATCAATTCAGGCTGGGGACTGATCTATTGGAGAGCAGCTCTGGAGAAGAGACCTGTGGGTCAGCAGGTCAAGGGAGGTTCTTCTCCCCCTCTACTCTGCATTGGGATGAGGCCAATGATTTTCTAGGTCCCTTCCAATCCCTAACATTCTGTGATTCTGTAATACTAAAAACCACACCTCTAGGAGAGCTTTGATGTAAATATGGGACCACCTTAGTACAGTGAATTCGGTATGTGATAGAGCTTGTATACAAAGATTGATATGATGCAAAATCATGTAACCCATCATATATGGTTTCTTTCTTATTGAGACTGTACATAAACTGCTGCTTTTGAGCTAACAGTAGAACCCATTGCTGCAGAATGAAAATAAAGCAAATATCTNAGTGAAAAACCCCCCAAAAGAAAACAAATCAACCAGCTCTTGGGAGGCTTCTCTTCCAATCAACTGGATGCAGAGCTAAGCCCTGTAGGTGTGCCTGGGCCCTCCCTTTCTCCAGCTCCAAGAACTTTGTTTTCCTTTCTACACACCAGCATAGACAAAGTGAACATAAGAGCAACTAGGACACCCTCCTGAGAAATTAAAAATGGGGTTAAACTACTGCAGGATAAAGTCGATATTGAACACTGTCCAATGCCAAAAGTTCTGTCTTTACTATGGAAGTGTGTAATGTTGCCTCCATTCTCTCCCCTTTTTCCCACTGCCTTTCTGATTGAAAGCAGCCATGAATGCTGCACTTCATGATGGACCCAGCACTGTGTAGCAGAGCATGAGAGTTGTGATCTGAACACAAACAGCACTGGGATTGCTCCCCTCTGGGCATGTCACCCAAAAGTACCAGACTGGGGACAGAGAAGAGTCTCAAGTTGAAAAGGGGGTGCTGACAATGTGCCTAGTCCTCAGCAACACCAGCATCTCTGCCTTCAGAGGCATCTAAACAAGGGCATTATTCACTGCACACTTTAATCTTTGGTACTTAAATTGCAATACAGACAGAATTTAGATGTTAATGTGTTCTTATGGAGCTTGGTCTAAGCATGTAGGTGAAACAGATTCATGGCATTGAGGACTACAATAAGCATTCCAGAATGGAGACTTTCAACTGTTTTAGTGAACAGTGAATTAAATCCATGGAATATACCAATCACTGTTATGGTGAAATAATGACAAACATCTTCCCACCACACAGAATATACTACAGAATACAGCAGGCTTTGTGCTAAGTGAAGAAATGCCAGAACAGAAGCATATTTGTATAAAGCTGTAAATCTCTTCCTAGAGCAGACAGTACTCATGCAAACACAGATGCAAGCATAGTAGCATCTATAACCTTATCTCATCTCACAATCCTCATTTCAAAGCTGTTCTAAAAGCAGGTATTTTTTTTTCTAGGTTTGCTTCTTTGCCACCAATCAGATTCCAGCCTAACTAAATACGAACAGTCCTTGAAATCAGCTTTGACTGAAACAGTAAGAAAGCTACAAAAGCATCAAATATTTTAGAAGGTTTTCATACACCATTGAGGAAAACAACCTTATAAGATGAAGCACATGGAGTGGCATACCTGGTTTAGTTCCAGTGTTGCTTTGCCCTGAAGTGATTTTCTTATCTTGTATTTTAGAACCTTCAGCTGTTAAAATAAGGAAGAAAAGGAAGAAGATTAATCAATCACATTAATAAACAACAGCTCAACCACTCTATTATAATGCAACCTAAATCACCAAGTTCCCTTTAAAACCAGACTGTTCTGAAATGCCACTTCAATACCATTCTGTGCTGTTTCAATGTCGGGATAGAATTAGAAATTTTAGGCTTAATGAGGATATAACAAACTAGTCTGATACCGAGATAACAACAAGGGAAGGCCCTTAAGACAGGATGACCTCAAGGGTTAAAACATCCAGAAACAAGACATAGTAATTAAGAGCGGTATCTGAAGGCAATAGAATTTTGTCAGCCTTTATATGTAATGCCTCATCATGGCTACTTCACACAAACCAGAGACAGATTTGAACAGAGATCAAAATAGGAGGTGTGCCCTACATAACCTTTGGTGATTTGAATTTAACAAGAGCAAGTGTAGAGTCCTTCATCTGGGGAGGAACAACCCCATGGATCAATTCAGGCTGGGGACTGATCTATTGGAGAGCAGCTCTGGAGAAGAGACCTGTGGGTCAGCAGGTCAAGGGAGGTTCTTCTCCCCCTCTACTCTGCATTGGGATGAGGCCAATGATTTTCTAGGTCCCTTCCAATCCCTAACATTCTGTGATTCTGTAATACTAAAAACCACACCTCTAGGAGAGCTTTGATGTAAATATGGGACCACCTTAGTACAGTGAATTCGGTATGTGATAGAGCTTGTATACAAAGATTGATATGATGCAAAATCATGTAACCCATCATATATGGTTTCTTTCTTATTGAGACTGTACATAAACTGCTGCTTTTGAGCTAACAGTAGAACCCATTGCTGCAGAATGAAAATAAAGCAAATATCTTGATTCTGTGGGTCGATGACCCATGTGACTGTGACACAGTTTGAATGCACATTCATATGACCACTCATATGACAAGTGATGAAGAAAAGATGACACAACCATGAATTTTAATGATGCTGGATATCAAAAAAGAATTGACAACTAGTAACTAGTGTAGGTGTACTTCCACAGAAAATGCCTCCTGCTCCAAGATAAAAACAGATTAATCAGACAACTAAACATCTAAAATCCAAACCTAAATATTGATAACACTGGTTCCAGCAAGACCCAATAACCTAACATATGTCAGGAGAGACATAATTCAGCTAACCCGATATTTGCCTGACTGAGAAGAAAGCCTCTGGGAAAGGTGCCCTGGAAAGCAGGAGGAATATTCACCCAGACTGTGGAAAACTCACAGAATGCCAAGGAGACAGTGAGCTGGGGAGTATCACACTGGCACTTTGACAGCCTTTTTTAAAGAACATGAGAGCTGTGCTGACTACAAGCATTTGCTTTTCAGATCATAGCAAATGATGTGCATGTTGCACAACATGAACCAGCTACCCCCAGTGAGGTGAATGCCAAACTAAAGCCCCCACAGCAAGGCTGAAGACCTAGACAGAAGATGCTTCAGCTCTGTCCAGTTGAAGGAGATCAGCCACAGGACAGACATAGCTGTACTACTGGGTGTCTACTTCCAGAAGTGGAATCCTCAACAAAGTAAATGCAGTGGGAATGGGCACCACAAGCATGAGATGGTGCTCAGACCTGTGTTAGGGTCAGGATGCGCATAGCAGCCCCCACAGAACTGCACCCTAGCAAGTGTCTGAACAGGGGAACTGTGTGAGGGCTAAGAGCACAAGCACAGGTAAACCTGGGGCATGCAGACAGCTGTTTGTGCCTGACAGTTCAGATATGCCTATGGGTAAAACATGCAATGAGCAACAGAGACACCACCTTCCAACTTTTTGCTTTAATCCCACAAGTGAGAGGCTGGAAAAACAGACAGGAGGGGAAAAAAAATAGCTAGAACAGAGCAGGAGGGACTAAAGGGATTTTTTTTTTTTTAATAATAATAATAAAAGTATAATAATCTAGCTATTCTGTCCTTGCCATTTGTCAGCTATCTCCCTCCTACCCTGTTTGACTGAACAGCTACTTAACCGGCAAAGAGTGCCAGGGGGGTTTTGTGTGGAGAGANACAGAAGCATATTTGTATAAAGCTGTAAATCTCTTCCTAGAGCAGACAGTACTCATGCAAACACAGATGCAAGCATAGTAGCATCTATAACCTTATCTCATCTCACAATCCTCATTTCAAAGCTGTTCTAAAAGCAGGTATTTTTTTTTCTAGGTTTGCTTCTTTGCCACCAATCAGATTCCAGCCTAACTAAATACGAACAGTCCTTGAAATCAGCTTTGACTGAAACAGTAAGAAAGCTACAAAAGCATCAAATATTTTAGAAGGTTTTCATACACCATTGAGGAAAACAACCTTATAAGATGAAGCACATGGAGTGGCATACCTGGTTTAGTTCCAGTGTTGCTTTGCCCTGAAGTGATTTTCTTATCTTGTATTTTAGAACCTTCAGCTGTTAAAATAAGGAAGAAAAGGAAGAAGATTAATCAATCACATTAATAAACAACAGCTCAACCACTCTATTATAATGCAACCTAAATCACCAAGTTCCCTTTAAAACCAGACTGTTCTGAAATGCCACTTCAATACCATTCTGTGCTGTTTCAATGTCGGGATAGAATTAGAAATTTTAGGCTTAATGAGGATATAACAAACTAGTCTGATACCGAGATAACAACAAGGGAAGGCCCTTAAGACAGGATGACCTCAAGGGTTAAAACATCCAGAAACAAGACATAGTAATTAAGAGCGGTATCTGAAGGCAATAGAATTTTGTCAGCCTTTATATGTAATGCCTCATCATGGCTACTTCACACAAACCAGAGACAGATTTGAACAGAGATCAAAATAGGAGGTGTGCCCTACATAACCTTTGGTGATTTGAATTTAACAAGAGCAAGTGTAGAGTCCTTCATCTGGGGAGGAACAACCCCATGGATCAATTCAGGCTGGGGACTGATCTATTGGAGAGCAGCTCTGGAGAAGAGACCTGTGGGTCAGCAGGTCAAGGGAGGTTCTTCTCCCCCTCTACTCTGCATTGGGATGAGGCCAATGATTTTCTAGGTCCCTTCCAATCCCTAACATTCTGTGATTCTGTAATACTAAAAACCACACCTCTAGGAGAGCTTTGATGTAAATATGGGACCACCTTAGTACAGTGAATTCGGTATGTGATAGAGCTTGTATACAAAGATTGATATGATGCAAAATCATGTAACCCATCATATATGGTTTCTTTCTTATTGAGACTGTACATAAACTGCTGCTTTTGAGCTAACAGTAGAACCCATTGCTGCAGAATGAAAATAAAGCAAATATCTTGATTCTGTGGGTCGATGACCCATGTGACTGTGACACAGTTTGAATGCACATTCATATGACCACTCATATGACAAGTGATGAAGAAAAGATGACACAACCATGAATTTTAATGATGCTGGATATCAAAAAAGAATTGACAACTAGTAACTAGTGTAGGTGTACTTCCACAGAAAATGCCTCCTGCTCCAAGATAAAAACAGATTAATCAGACAACTAAACATCTAAAATCCAAACCTAAATATTGATAACACTGGTTCCAGCAAGACCCAATAACCTAACATATGTCAGGAGAGACATAATTCAGCTAACCCGATATTTGCCTGACTGAGAAGAAAGCCTCTGGGAAAGGTGCCCTGGAAAGCAGGAGGAATATTCACCCAGACTGTGGAAAACTCACAGAATGCCAAGGAGACAGTGAGCTGGGGAGTATCACACTGGCACTTTGACAGCCTTTTTTAAAGAACATGAGAGCTGTGCTGACTACAAGCATTTGCTTTTCAGATCATAGCAAATGATGTGCATGTTGCACAACATGAACCAGCTACCCCCAGTGAGGTGAATGCCAAACTAAAGCCCCCACAGCAAGGCTGAAGACCTAGACAGAAGATGCTTCAGCTCTGTCCAGTTGAAGGAGATCAGCCACAGGACAGACATAGCTGTACTACTGGGTGTCTACTTCCAGAAGTGGAATCCTCAACAAAGTAAATGCAGTGGGAATGGGCACCACAAGCATGAGATGGTGCTCAGACCTGTGTTAGGGTCAGGATGCGCATAGCAGCCCCCACAGAACTGCACCCTAGCAAGTGTCTGAACAGGGGAACTGTGTGAGGGCTAAGAGCACAAGCACAGGTAAACCTGGGGCATGCAGACAGCTGTTTGTGCCTGACAGTTCAGATATGCCTATGGGTAAAACATGCAATGAGCAACAGAGACACCACCTTCCAACTTTTTGCTTTAATCCCACAAGTGAGAGGCTGGAAAAACAGACAGGAGGGGAAAAAAAATAGCTAGAACAGAGCAGGAGGGACTAAAGGGATTTTTTTTTTTTTAATAATAATAATAAAAGTATAATAATTTAGCTATTCTGTCCTTGCCATTTGTCAGCTATCTCCCTCCTACCCTGTTTGACTGAACAGCTACTTAACCGGCAAAGAGTGCCAGGGGGGTTTTGTGTGGAGAGATAGAGAAGGCATCAGAAATGACAACTGGAACAAACTAGTACCTCCATCAAAAAGTGTTGCCAATACACAGCAGGGGAAATTCAGAATTAAACAGAGAAATTTAGAACAGAGTTAACTGAGAACTGCTAACGTTCTTTATTCCTTTGCATCCAAGTCTGCTACCTCCATTACTACCTTATGAACATTGCTCCAAAAATCAAATAAAACCCCATTCTTTAGTTCACATGCTTATTTTATATACAATTTTATGTCTGATATGCACAATGTAAAGACTTGCAGACCAGCCAGAATTAAGCAGAGAACAGGCTCTCCTAGGGATAAGTAAAAATGAAGCAGTGGGGCTACTCTAGGCAGTTTCATCTGGCCACTGTGAACAGCAACTGCCCAGCAATGTCAATCAAATCAGAGATTGCTGTGCTTGGTGTAGTGTGTTCAAAGTGCAGATACAGGTCAGAGCTGACAAAGTTCATTAGCTTAAATGCAGAACCAAATTAAGAATGAAATTCTGAATACCTGACTTGGGATAAGAACTTGAGCATTCATCAACTGGCTATTCAATTCTGAAGCAACAGCACTGAACTTTATAAAGAGTCTCTCTCATGGCAAACCCGGCGTGTTTATCCTGCTAAGAAAGCCACGTGAGCCTCCATCCAGGGGCTCGCTACAGGGTAAACAACACGAATTAAAGTTTTCCTACTGCTTGGGACACTTGCCTCCTCTTACACCCACAGCTAATATGCAAGTTTTTGTTAGTATATATATGTATGTATGTATATATACTTAGACAAACAACGTACTAAAATAGTATTCTAATGATGCTTATTGCTCTAGAGTTAAGTACCTCATTCATTCAAAACTTGCACTCCATACTTACCTTTCACTTCCATTTTAGAATTGGAAGCTTGGGAAAAAAGGAGAGTCATCTCTCCAGAGATAAATAGGTCTGAAAGTCCTATGGCTGCTCAAAAACTACCAAGATGCATGCAGCTCACCAAACAGACAGAAAGATAAAACACAAGCAGCTCGATGTCTAATACTAAAATCTTCAAGTAAGTCAGGACAAAAATATGACCCATTCTCCTCTTCAGAAATGTGGGAGGCACTAAGTCTCAAAAAATGCCCAAGAAAAAAAACCCCATAGATGCACTTGTTAAAGACTATAGTTTTCACAAAACCCAAATTTATATAACAACTCTGAAATCACCCCTCACTCAGAGCTTGGGGAGAAGTGGCCTGGCAATGTGTTCTAGAACAGATGGACACAACATTTTCTGGTGCTGCTGCACTGTAGAAGCAACTGCTTCTTGCTGCTGATTCTACCA
>VYZU01014947.1:0-20432 GCA_013401355.1 Ceyx cyanopectus | reverse complement strand
TAGCTATTCTGTCCTTGCCATTTGTCAGCTATCTCCCTCCTACCCTGTTTGACTGAACAGCTACTTAACCGGCAAAGAGTGCCAGGGGGGTTTTGTGTGGAGAGATAGAGAAGGCATCAGAAATGACAACTGGAACAAACTAGTACCTCCATCAAAAAGTGTTGCCAATACACAGCAGGGGAAATTCAGAATTAAACAGAGAAATTTAGAACAGAGTTAACTGAGAACTGCTAACGTTCTTTATTCCTTTGCATCCAAGTCTGCTACCTCCATTACTACCTTATGAACATTGCTCCAAAAATCAAATAAAACCCCATTCTTTAGTTCACATGCTTATTTTATATACAATTTTATGTCTGATATGCACAATGTAAAGACTTGCAGACCAGCCAGAATTAAGCAGAGAACAGGCTCTCCTAGGGATAAGTAAAAATGAAGCAGTGGGGCTACTCTAGGCAGTTTCATCTGGCCACTGTGAACAGCAACTGCCCAGCAATGTCAATCAAATCAGAGATTGCTGTGCTTGGTGTAGTGTGTTCAAAGTGCAGATACAGGTCAGAGCTGACAAAGTTCATTAGCTTAAATGCAGAACCAAATTAAGAATGAAATTCTGAATACCTGACTTGGGATAAGAACTTGAGCATTCATCAACTGGCTATTCAATTCTGAAGCAACAGCACTGAACTTTATAAAGAGTCTCTCTCATGGCAAACCCGGCGTGTTTATCCTGCTAAGAAAGCCACGTGAGCCTCCATCCAGGGGCTCGCTACAGGGTAAACAACACGAATTAAAGTTTTCCTACTGCTTGGGACACTTGCCTCCTCTTACACCCACAGCTAATATGCAAGTTTTTGTTAGTATATATATGTATGTATGTATATATACTTAGACAAACAACGTACTAAAATAGTATTCTAATGATGCTTATTGCTCTAGAGTTAAGTACCTCATTCATTCAAAACTTGCACTCCATACTTACCTTTCACTTCCATTTTAGAATTGGAAGCTTGGGAAAAAAGGAGAGTCATCTCTCCAGAGATAAATAGGTCTGAAAGTCCTATGGCTGCTCAAAAACTACCAAGATGCATGCAGCTCACCAAACAGACAGAAAGATAAAACACAAGCAGCTCGATGTCTAATACTAAAATCTTCAAGTAAGTCAGGACAAAAATATGACCCATTCTCCTCTTCAGAAATGTGGGAGGCACTAAGTCTCAAAAAATGCCCAAGAAAAAAAACCCCATAGATGCACTTGTTAAAGACTATAGTTTTCACAAAACCCAAATTTATATAACAACTCTGAAATCACCCCTCACTCAGAGCTTGGGGAGAAGTGGCCTGGCAATGTGTTCTAGAACAGATGGACACAACATTTTCTGGTGCTGCTGCACTGTAGAAGCAACTGCTTCTTGCTGCTGATTCTACCAGCTGTGTCTGAGCCAAACACTGAGTCAAGGCTACTCTCTGCTTTCACTAACTGTGTAAGCACACTCTGGAGCCCTAATCCTGTGCAGGACTTGATGTGCTTTTTTGTAATACTATTATAAAACACTGCTTTGAGTGCCCTAAAATTACTCTGCAACCAGTGCTAGGCTTGCTTGTGTAAGCACTCATGCACTTGTATGTAACAGTTATCAAAGTAAAGCCCTTCAAAATGAGATTGAAAGAAGATTCTTACCATAATATGACTCTGATGGACTGGAATAAGCAGAGGGATCCAAACACAAAAGCCTGAACGAAAAATGAAACTATCTCCTTTTCTCATCACTAAAATCCATTTGTACATACTGCTCAGAACAGGTGTGTCCAGTGCCTTACAGTTAACGGTGCAGAAACACAGGAACTAGCATCAGCATTTTATTAGTATAAAATATCTCTTCCTTTTCTCGTCTGCAACAATTTAAAACTTTTCTTCCCTGCAGGAAATCATAAATGGTGGCTTGTGGGTTACTGCAGGCCTCCAAAGAGCAAGTAACCTGCCAGCAGTCAGTTCCTATCCACAGACCATTCTGAAGCAAACTTCATCCTAGAAAAACCTTGTTGCAGAGCCTTTCCTGTGGATGCTATGTTCTGGTATCAGCAGATGCTCCTTGAGCAGTTGCTGAGAACAGAAAAACAGCACAGGAAAATAAGCCCTGCTCTCAGTGACTGTGGGCAAAGAACTTCCTGGTGTCTCCAGGAGGCACAGAAACCAGTCCAGCTTGGAGGCTCAGAGCAGTGCTGGAGGTGAGCTCAGAAATCAAGATCTTTTAGGATAGGAAAGCATAGGAAATATCTGCAGGGAAGGACTGTAAGGCTGAGCAACAGGTTGCAGGGGAGACCAAGGAGAGAATCAAGAGGATTCTCCTAACAGAGCTATCACTTCAGAAGACAAACTGAAACACATCAAAACCAGTATCATCAGGCTTCATTTAAATGCTTCAGAAAACTGTTACGAGAACAGGTATTATCAGAGCTCCAGCCAAAATCCTTTTGTAATAAAATCTTCTAATTAACAACATTAATAAAATGATTTTAAAAGATTTACAAGATTCTGCTCAGTCCTAAATCAGTGAGTAGTAAGAACTACAGTGTGTGTGAATTCTCTAGAAGGCTTGTATCTAATGCATTCCAGTAATTAAAAACTAAGATCTAGATTTCTTTTTTAAGAGAATAAAGAGATGTGCCTAACTTTGGTTAGGTGTCAATACTTAGATCTTTTTTCCTTTTTTTTTTTTTTAAGGGGAACAGGTCAAAGGAACTGATAAGAGAAACAGGGTGAAGCAAAGAGTACTTGCCAACTATAGACCAGTTCACTATTTTTAGTAAGGGTAATACAAGTCTTCACCATTGTAAGCTTTTGCAAATTTCTAATATTAGCAAATGGAAAATGCCCATTCTTTTTGAAGTCAAAACAGCAGTAGTTACAGAGTACATTTGCAAGTCAGAAGTTTAACTCAGAATTCTAAGTGACAGAATATCTGTATTTCATTTCTACTCACTGAAATAATGAAGCAAAGTTCATGCCTTAAACACACCTACAAAGTAATTTTACATTAAAATATTTTCAGTTCTTAAAAGCTTGATGTTGAAGCACATCTTTTCATACTTCCAGCACTGGAACTGAAGGGTCTGGTTTGCAAATATAATAAAATTAAAAGGCACCAGGCTGCAGTGACCATCCCAGTTCTTTTTTTCTCTGGCACTTATCACAGAAGTCTATCATCAGTGTTGCCATATAAAACACTTCCTAATGTTTATTTCTGGTATTCTGGTTGAGCTAAGTAGAAATGAAAGCTTATTAGCATTAGTGTTTACTACTCATGGAGTAGTATAAGAGTTGCCATTGTTTTCATCATATTATAGACTAGAAAAGACTCTTTAAAACTGTCACAGAACTAAATTATAAAACAGTAAAAACAAAAGTATAAATAGATTTCTTTGGAAACAGACATAAAACTGGATGATACAGATGACAGGGAAAAGGACACTTTTTTAATATTAAAATTGTGTAACTGCTCTGTTGGGGGAGTTGCATATTTATAAAGGTTACTTTTGGCTATGTTGACTTTAAAAAGCATTGCATCCTAAAATATTAAACAACATAGGAGAGAGCATACCAAACTGAGCACCTTTGTAAGGAGAGCCCTTGTGCTGCTTGGTGTCTCTTAAAGATGATAAAAGAAACACAACTGTACCAGCATTTACAAAAAACCCGACACATTATTTCCTCTGGATATCTATATTGCAGCATTGTACTGCAATATAAAACAATACTAACCTAAAAAGACCACTGGAAAGAAGGGTGCTGTTATCTGCTGATAAAGCCTGTGCTGTGAAGCTAGTTTTGCAGCAGACCAGAAGGCTTGTAAGCTTGGCCAGATACAGACATGACACGTGAATAGAAACGTCTTAATTATGCAACACCAAAATAAAAGCTGACAGGCCCCTGTGTGAGGACATGCAGGGCAACCTCGGTTCCACACACCCGGCATTTTATTCTGTGCAGCCTGGCATGTGCTCTCCAAACACCAAGACTGGGCAATATGCAACCAGCATTTGCTACCACCACGTCAGACAGATCCCTGCACCCAGATCTGTGTCAGTGTACTGCTCTAGGAGTTGTACATGGAAGGTCACCTCAGAGATAATGAAATGGAGAGCTTCTACATTTTTTCTAGATCAAAAACATTTTTGCACTTCAACTACAGAGATTGCTCCAAGCTATGAGGTAATTCCTCCCAGTACTTCCAAATCACGATGAAGCTTCCACCTACCGCTGGGCACTGGAGAACTGGGCACAGACTGCCCTGCTTCCAGCAGGGTGCCCATCCCAAGGTCAGACTGCTTGAGCCAGGGAGAGAGCAACTTGAGTATCTACTATTTGATATCCTTCCTCACAGGGCACAATAATCAAAGCACATTGCAGCCTCTGAGTTCTACAAAAACACAGATTGCACTGCAGTGCAGTCAGGTGAATGTGGGGATGGCAAGAAGGGGGAAATGGATACTTTGCCATGCATTGCTCTGTTAAGCAATTTCATCTTGAGATCTAAACATCTTTTAAAACAATGCAACCTCTCTGGTCTCAGCTTTACAACAAGAGCAGGTAATAATTTATCTCTCCTGCAAAACTTAAAAAGTGAAATAACATAAAACACTCTTCTGATGGAATATGTATTTTTAACTAAAATGAACTGATGAATTGTACAATTAATTGTAATTTAGGAGACTTCCATGAGCTCCCAGACTAACACAGTGCTTTCTTCTTCCAAGCCCATGGACATAAACAAGGCCTCAGAGCACTGCTGAACTCAGTGCATGTCAGTGCTTTCCTCTACACTTTCAACTCTTCCCAAATTTGTTCAGGCTGCACTAGTCTGACAGGCCCTAATGCCACACACATTGAGGTTCACAGCTACTGCCCCAGTGACTTCACGCTTACAGTACAGAGCAGTCCTGTGATGGTGGTACTCCTGCCATGGCATCATACTAAGCATTCAAAAGCAGAGCACCACGGTTTTAATGTTCTTACAGAAATCAGTCCCTTTCCACAGTAACAGAGTGATGCTGTTGCCATATGGGGACATCCCCACATGCACATGCCACATGCAAGTGTGGGCAGAGTATGCCCTGTGTAAGAATAGACACTTGTGATCTCCACAGGCAGCTCAGTCTGCTGAGCTTTGCTCTCGATAGGCGAGGTTCAAACCACGGAAGCAAGGTGAAGTTTTGGAACTGTTTTTTTTTTCTATGGGGAGCAGTACAGTCTGGTAAGCCTTAGCACCAGACTCCATCACAGGAGCTCACCTTGTTTGAAAAACAAAGTTAAGCATTAGGCTGAGATAGTTACACAGCTCCAGGTATCTAATTATCTTTACACATCACCACATTAAGCCAGTTAGATTCATGCCTGGGACATAGGCTAGGATTTCTCTTCCATAGCAAGGTAAATTCTAGACCACCTACAAGTTAGTGGGACCAGTGCAAGTAACGTAGGTAACCATTTCACTGCTGCAGTTTCCCGAGCAAAGCTCTGCAGCTCACAAATTCTGCAGAGATGCTGAGAGTCCTCCTCCCAGCATTAGAAAAATAAACCCCGAAGAATGACTGCCAGTCACTATAGCAACAACAACCTCTCAACTAAAGACATCAAGAAGATAGAAAGAGGCCAGGCTTTGGTTATATAATCCACACTATGCAGACAATTCTTTCTGAAGCAGTTAAAACTAAAAAACAGCATGCTGTTGTTCAGCAGTTACGTTCCTGGATGCACAAATTCAAGCCATTACTCTATGGAGGAGTACACTTGCCCGAGGAAAACCAGCAATTCTCTGCTAGGCTGCCTCTACCTTGTTAGAAGGGATGCCATAACTACTTAGAGTAGTTATAATACTCCATTTTTCTAATTCTTCTTATGTTCTTTATACAAAAGATATATCCTATTACTGTAAACTAAATAGAAATAGCACTTAATGTGGTGCAAAATGCAGATCAGAAACAGTGAAGAAAAAAAGTAAAGTTTCCTCCCATTGCTGGGCAGTGAACAAAACTGAAACACTGAGTAAGAAAATGTATTTTTGCTGCATGACTTAGCCTTAATCACTTCAATCACTGTCAAAAATAAAAAACTGTTCCAGGATTAAGCTGTCATATTTAAGGAGGTATAAGACAAATACAACTGCTACCAGTTAAGAGCTCAACTAAATTCCAAATACATCATTTACTTGAAAACTTGTCTTTCAAAGTGAAGATCATAGGAAACTGGAAAATCCCATTTTCAGTTCAGGGACCAGTTCTTTACGGATATCCAGCTGCAAGGAAGGAGGACTTCCTGAGAAATAAGGTATTTCTTGGCGTAAGGGCAGCAGGCTCTAATTGCTAATTACAATGCTGCATAAAGAACTGAGGCTGCACAACCAGCCTTATTTCTGAGCTCCCTTTGGAAAAGCTATATACATTAATATGTGTTTAGAAAGGCAAAGTCATGTACTTGAACAGTAGGTACTTGCATACAATACTTAAATAACACTAACATGCACTTTTAAAGTCTCTTTAATATGAACACATCAGATGGTTACTAGAACTCTTTGGCCTTCATATTATAAGAATAATTCATGGCTTTAGGTATACTAGCAAAACTAGTATATTCTTGCCCAGGTTCTTCCTGGGATCTTAGAGCGAGTGTCACATCACTAATAAGTGGAGCTTATCTTTATATGCTGCAGAACCCCCTCCCTCCTGTGCTATCTGCTGGCATTGCCTGGCTGACATAATTTGAAGCTCTTCATCCTCTCTGACTGGTTTTCAAATAATGGAATGTGTGTAAAATGAAAGCTAGTCATTCAGAGACAGAAGGTTTCCCTGAAGACTGGAGAGGGAAAAGAAGTGAAATTTATGTCTCTGAAGGTAAAGCCTATTCTGTTTTTAACAACTCCTGAAAATTAAGTCTTCTAAAGAAATAGCATCTGTAAAAATGGGTTGCCACAGAAAATAAACAAACCTCAACATTTCTTAATCCAGTTTTCTAATAGAAGCAACAAAAATCTATCTCATCCCATTGCTTGTAGTCTGATATACATAGGTAGCCTGTCTATTCATCAAATCAAAGAAGGTGTTAAAAAAAGAAGTATTATAGTCACAGTGCCTCAGTTACCTGGGGAAAATCCACAATGGTGCTGGTTGGATTGTAACAGACAGAACAAAGAATAAGAGAAGTGTTAAACTTGTTGCTTTGTTCTTCAGATCTACTTTTAAAAATTGTTTTATAAGAATGACATGACAGAATATGTAACAAAGCATCCAACTAAGCACTACATTGTGCCATAATCAAAAGAAATCTATTTAGCAACAATTTTTAAGTATTCAAAAATAAAAACCAAACACAGAAGTTAATTTAAATCAAAACTCTAAAGTGTTCTGTATTTTGCAACAAATTCCTCTCATTCTTCATAGTAAGACTTGCATGAATATTTGTATTTGGACTAATGGTTCTAGCAACTAAAATATAAACATTTTCAAATCCCAGACACCAGCCTAAAGAAAAGCTGCAATAAAGTTTTCATTTGATATTATATACACGCATATATACATAAATATTAAAACAAGTTGCATGGACAAGTTTTGTTCTGAGATTTTCTAACTTTTCTTCACTTGTACTTGGAACCTTAAAAAGTTAGCACAAAACTTGCACTATGTGCTAACATAGTCACCTAAAATGAAAAACATACAAGAATACAAAATTGGTAACTTTACACACCACAGTCCTCTACCACACAAATGATATCAGTTAAGGAAATCTCAGTGTTGTGCTCCCTGGAATAACAAATATTGATTTGACATTTACAACCCTGTTGCTAGATGGGAGAACATCTTTTGCCAATATTTCACATTCTTTTCCATCAGCTGCACTCCGGCTCCTCTTTCCCTTTTGAACCTGCTCCGCTTACACCTTTGCTCTTTTCCTGACCCTACATCCCCGTCCACACCTCCTTTTTACCCTTGTAGTTTTCTGGATGCCACTGTTAGGACCCAAACACCTCCTCCCCACCCCCAGTACTCTCTAGTGGCAGCAGGTCACTTTTCCTGCACACCTGGCAGCAGGTACCTGGGCAGCCGGGGAGGAGAACAAGCCTCTATGCTTGGAGTCTGTGCCTGGTACTGAAGGATCCTGCGGGGACTGGAAGCAGACAGGGAAAGCAATTCCCACTCAGCCCTGGGAGCTTTGGGGAGGAGTGAGCTCACTCGTTTCATGGGGATGGTGAATTATGCAATTACTGATGAGCCCAAAGCATTTGAGAGGAAAGGCTGCTGCCTCAGTCAAGAAAAAATAAAGTAACAAACAAAAAACAACCAAAAACCTAGACAGAAATATAGTCCTCAAATGCTGAATACAGCCCCATCAGGCATGAGCAAACTGTGACTTTCTACGTGGCTAATTTGGATGGCTTCTCATAGTGACAGGAGGAGGTTTAGCCCTAAAGCCAAATTCATACTGTTTCTGGTTTCAGATCTTTCCTGCAAAGCACAGTGACCTTAAGCTGTATTTATGAGACTGATATTAAGATTTTTTTTTCAAGAAGCAAAAGTCCCCATTACTTTCCCATGTCTCACTCTTCATCAATTGGTCCATTTACTGAAAATGAACAAAATAAAAAAATGGAGAGATGGCCAAAAAAAACCAAGCAAAAAACCAAAAACAAACAGAAGCCAAACCATTTAAATCTAGCAAAGTTGTAAAGAGATTGAAATAAAAATGCTCTTTTAATGGGTAATGTTATGCAACCTTAATTATTTGCCATCTGCCTTATAAAATTCAAATCAAGCATAAGAAGGATAAAATGCTCACTTGGGGTTATTTTATTATGCAAAACATCTTGGTTTTACAACATCATCAGTGAAATGCTTCGTGAAATTACAGCTCTTTAATTCACAGTGGCTTCCCCTTTATTGTGGGTGGAGAAAACAAAGAATTTGACCTGTAAGTCACATAGTTCAATGCAGCAGCCTAACTATAACAGACTGGTACCAGCAATAATGAAACAAGTATCACTGTCTGAGATAGCAGAACTAAACATTTTATTTCATAGGGGTGTCTGAATTTTCCCTCAGAAACAATGAGAACATGTTAACAATATTTTACGTAGTAGATGCTTTCCTGCCTCCAAAGATGACATGTGTTAGCAGGATTGCTAGACTGAACTGCAGCACACCATGTATGGCTCTAGAACTTTTTATAGAACATGTTCTTGGTGAGGATTCTTTTACTTGGTCAACAAAAATAGAAAAAAACCCACAACAAACTGTCAAATAAAAGAGTATCAAATTGCAAGTGACAACTATGTTAACCACAATACTTCAAAATCCAGTCTATTGCTCTGTAATGTGCATTAACTATTCCAAGGCATCCTTTGAGCCATATTTCTGAAAGCCCCAGAAGCCTGAGCTGATAGCTCAAGCTAATAGCTGGTAGCCAGTGGTAACAGGTCCAGTAACTTCAGATGAGGTGACCAGACTTCCCTTCTTTGCCCTTAACAGGGGGGTGGGGATGGAAAAGTGATCCAGACTGTTTTACTTTCCAGAAAGTTACTCAACCAGTGTCCTCCAGCTCTTGCCCCTTTGCTCACAGAGACAGCAGTTGAGAGGCTGGTTGCCAAAGCCACTAACTTTCCTTTGCTGAAACCACTGAATGGAACTGGCTCCATACCAGCAACGCAATGGTTCTCACTAATTGCCTTCAGTATCCCCACACAGACAGACAACTTCCTGGACTAAATACTATTAAGTTTTTGCTTATATAGAAGACAGACAGCATGTTTGGATGCATAAAACACACATCAGGCACTGTGGATATCAGACCAAATATTAAGTGCTTCCAAGACTCTCTGGATTGCACTGGTGGAAATTATTTTTAAGGACATGTGTCCTTACCAACATGGCTATTCTTTGAGCCTTGTCCTTTTCATTGCTATTCTGCAGAGAGATTGAGACTCAAAATGACCAGCTTGCTCTGATTAAACATTTGCAGACTCCTACTAGAGTCTCAGACAAGGCTTTTGTAATTTAGTCTCACCAACTGCAGACAGCTCCAGACCCAGGTATTAGTGTTTTCCATCATTCAGACAACCTTTCATAATGAACCAATGCTAGAATAATTTATTACACTGAGTTTCACTTGAGAGCAGAGCATTAGTTCCTCACAGCATTATTCCAGAAGTCTACTTATAATAGTCCCTGGCTTCCTGTTGATGACAACCAGGTTGTAGTTGCTTTTATCCTGCACCTGTCTATCTTTCTATCAAACTCCCATTTCTGTGTGCATACCTGTTGCACTATCCAACCAGACTTTGATACTTGTGTTACAATTATAAAACAATTTCTTCCAGAGCAGACATCGTATGTTGCCAATTTCATCTCAGGACATCCCTTCTTGGTAGACTCGTGCCTCATCCATTTCAGCTATGAGATTGCAGTATCTTCCAGGTGTCTAGGCAGTCAGTAGCTCACCACTAGTGAGATTCCAGGTTACAAAACCCTTAAAGCTCTATGAAATGTGACTAAAATACCATCAGGCACGTACACCTTACTGATTTGTCTTCATACACACAATGGATGTTTCAAAGTCCATCAGTTTGAAATAGCCACACAGGGTGCTGCTATGTAAGAAATCACCTTGTGCCATAGCCCCTTGATCAGCACAGCCAGGCAACTCCAGAACATCATTGTCCATGCACTGAACAATTAGGATTCACATCGCAGCTACATAATAGATGACACAATAACAAGATGCACTCTGTTTCTGTCCAAAACACTTTAAAATATTAGTTTCAAAACTATAAGTGCCAGCTAACTTACTTTCTTTAGTGCTTATTTACTGCTGTGCCAGCTTTGCAATTAAAAAAATAAACAGAAAAACAAGTGTCAGCACTTTTTACTTCCATCGAGCATTTTTCTTATGAAGAAGCTGAAGAGAGAAGCTAGAGAGAAACCCTCTTCAAACCCAAGGTTTTTAAGACAGAATTTTAAAGGTGCCCTAAGCCTTTACATCATCTGCCAGTTCTTGCATGTGAGTAGTGGGTTCAGGAGATCATGTTCCCTAGTCAGTTCACTGATTGCCTGCATCAAGAATTGTTCTGGAATGTATCAAATTCATGTCCTGTTTTCTAGTACTCAGCTGCACCACCCTTCAGAAAAGTGTTTAAGAGACAAACAAACAGTTGTTAGGTGTTGTGACATTCAGAATATATAATGTTTGTCTCTCACAATCCATGAGTTAATTTTGTGTGTTCAGGCACTCAGGACATCTGTTATTTGTCTGCATGTTAAACTGGACTCAGCAATTCACCTACATCATTTTACTCCCTTCCCCATCCCGACTGAGGAGTTTTAGGTGGATAAGGAGACAGTGAAGATAGAAGAAGCAGTAATCAATGAGGCCTTGAGAATTCTGCTTAGAGATATAAATTGTTTTAAATAATTTGAATGCTGTTTGCTTTGGTGCCTCTGCACCCCCCCACACAACCCCCTTGGGTGAATATGGAGAAGATACTAGAAGAAGGATTTATCTCCCCTATTTAGGAAGAAAATGGGGGAGGGGGGGTAGGGGAGGTGCAGTAATGAAGAACTGTATAAAAATCCGGGATACTTTGGAGGACTTGGGTGGTGGTGGGTGGTTGAAAGTAAAAGAACAACATCAAGAAGCATCACACTCCCTGCCCTGATGACATTGTGGGACTGTGGATGGTGCCTATTTTCTCTTGCTTTCTGTTCTCTATATTTCTGCTTTCTTCTTTCTTTTCTATCTTTATTTTCCTCTCTGTCCTATATGCTGTATTTCTCTAGTAAAGTTTGTTGTGCTTGTGACATCTGACCTCATTTGCATCTTAATTTCACCATTTGGGCTTACATTTTAAGTTTCTCTCAAGTCCTGCCAGACAGCAAAGGCTGCAGTTTTTTGTCCTGGCAGGATCATTAAAAAGTGCCATGTATCCAAATATCGAATGGTGACAGTAACTGGCATCACACACTGGTTATCAGACTGTGACAGATGTACTACAGCTTGTGCCTGGGAAGCTCTCTCCAGCTTATGCACCCTACTGGCTTGCCACCTGCCCAAAGCAAAGCTCCAGTCCTTCAAGATGTTTCTTTAAATAGAGCACAACCCCTCCTCTTTACCCATTCACCCTACTTTTTCCTCTTTTCACCCAGCAAATTTAGGCCCAAAATGCCTCTCAAAGCTCTTCAACTGGCAAGTCCCATGCTATGCATGACCTGACAAGGCCAGGGATGTTGTCACCCCTCCCATGGTGGGTGTTTTACTCTGCTGTCCCTGCACAGCTTCACAAGCCTAGATCATGACTGCCAAGTGGGAAAACTGATATCACTCCTTTTAAATAGCTTTGTTTTGGAGGAGGTTAGGAAGGGATCAGGAACAGTTTTATTTCAGGGCCTAGAAACTGCAACAAATATGCCTAAGTCTTCTTAGTCTAACATCACCATAAGGCTGAATGTAGTTAACATTAGGAACAGGCTTTTGATCTTCAGTGAGGTCTCAGGAAACAAATGATTGAGGAACTGGTTGTAATCATCACAGTAAGACAAAGTAAAGGCCTTCCTTGATAAATTATAATTCTTTTCAGTGCTGGAATCACGCTGCCTGTAAAGAATATGTAGCATCCCAGCTACTACAGCTCTCCAGTAGACTACTTCTAAAATTATTTATCAAGTGAAACACAATCCCTTGCTAATCATTGAACATGCACACAGCTGTAAAAATGGTCAGATCTCTGAACACTGAGATCTTTGCTTGGCACTTCTATACTCCCCTGAACAACAGCACACCATGCCAGATAGGACCACATCAATGCCACCACACTAAGCCAAAGAATAAAGGCTGATTTACCTTCCATTTTTGAAGTTCCAAAAGTCATTAAGAAAAACCCCCAAACCCATGTGTTTTCAAACTACCTGCAATTAACAGTAATTAATGTCACAGTGAACTGATACTTATACTTGCATAATTAGCAGTAGGAAGTTCTAACTGTCATATCCTCCTAAACTTCCTGCAAATTAAGAGCAGTCTGAATTTAGTTACACCAGTTAAAATCCTGCTATTGCTACATCTAGATTAGGGAGTAGCTATAAGTAAGTAATATTAACTAAATTTGTGATTGTAAGGAGAAAAAAATAATTAACATGCCATATAAAAATTTTATTTTGCCTACATCTGAATTTATTTTGATGATGACACTATCAGTTTCACAAATAAGTGAGATTTGATCCTGAGTTGGGAGTCAACATCAAGACCATTTTTTCCTGAATAAGTCTCCCTGATTTCTGTTGATAAAAAATGTGAAATGATAATGTAAATTAAGGTAATCCATCTTTTTGGAAAGTAACAAGATTTTATTTTTATTAGAAGACTAGACCTACGCAGTTAGACTTTGCTAAACTTATGCAATTTGTTTCCACTTGCAGGGTGAGCATCACAACATTCTTCTCCCTATATTTTTGCTCAGAGTATACTGGAATAAAGTAATATATTTTTAAGAGCAGAACAATATTATGCCACCTCAAAAGAACAGAAGATCTAGTGCAGAGGATAGACCACTTGTCCATTCCCTGTTTAGAAGAAATTCATGTAGTCTGCCGAGTTCCACATGCCAATGAATAAAATCATTTGAGAAGATAACTCTGATAATACTGTAAAATAAAAAATATTCCAGGTGTTTACATGATCTCCCCCTTGGAAGAATTAATGTTATATTTAGATGACACAAATTTGTTTGTGATGTTCCCAGAGCTGTGCTAGAACAATAATCTTCTATGGATGTTCTAAGGAAATCTTTTAAGGACATGCTACTGAGTCATCTAGTTAGCAGCTAATGAACACTAACTATGACTGGCTTTAGAGACAGTTTTTCCTCAATATCTAATCTAGGATTATATAGTATAATGATTAAGAAACTGTAAGCAACCTGGGAGAAGGACACTGTACTCCAAGCAGTCCACACACCACATAGTGCTCCTGTGAGTCAGGCTACAAAACATAGTAGGAAGTGAAATATCTTCTATTTTTGCACATTAAAAACCTCTCTGCATAATAGAAGCCATAAAAGCCCCTATCCTGCTATCACTTTATCCTGTACATAAACTTAGATCTGTGGCCCTTCTTGAAACCAAGAGACCATTATGCATAAGCTCAAGCACATTCAAATGCTTCTTCAGAGAACAGGTAACGTGCAGCCTCCTCTGACCTAGTTACAAATCAGAACTACAGTAGCTGAATGGAAACTGAATCCCTCTTCAATTTCAATAGTACTGCCCAGAAAGCCTTGAATATGCCCCAAAATCACTACTATCTAAGCATGTCTACTACATGATCAGTTACCATTTTTCCCCAGAAAAACTTTTAAAAGCAATCTTACAAGAGATTCATTTTCTAAGCATGGGAAGTGCTAGACAAATAACCAACTATGGTGTAAGATGTACATTTTTTTACATTTATTCATAAGACTACCTTCAAAAGTATGCTGTATTGTTTTTAACAGATACTTTGCATGCCTGAAGAGGTCTGAAGCTCACTGTGTTTCATAGATCATTAACTAATAACAATTCCTAACACAAAATATTCTGGATACAAAGAAGTGCCCAAGATACTCCATCCCACTCTCTGCCTCAAGATGCCCTTAATCCTACCATGAAGATAGGACAGCCCCTTCCCCTACAGCTGCTTCAGCCAGAGGCAGATCTGGCTGTTCCTGCCTAAGAGGTGGCCACCTGGCCAACTGCATTGAATTCAACACCATCAAAAGGCAGGGACACACCACCAAAACTCATTGTAACACAGCAGGAAGCCCAGGTTATCATGCTCCATCTTACCCTTAAAAGCAAATGGTTAAACATATTTGCATTTATATTCCTCTCCTTCCTTTTGTCTAAGCCATGCAAGTGACTTGAAGTAATAAGCATGGGCCGATTAATTGCTATGTGTGCTCCCTTCTGCAGAGCTGAAAGGTCAGTAGGGGTAAAAATAAAGGGTGACATGACATGCAATACTAAGCCCCCCTGTTTTTAAGCAGGCACCTTGTTCAATGAACCACACACAAACCAAGAAAGAGTTCTTTTCACTACAGGCACTGAGGCTTAAATGGACCAGCTGAGAAACAGTTGCTGAACAAACTCTGAAGATGGAGAAAAAAGCCTTATGTGGGCCTCCCTCCCAGGGCTAAGTGCTTAATGGCATATTAAAAATGTAGACATCTTAGTGCAGATTTCTAAGGATTTCTCTACATTTACATAACAGTTGGCAGCTCTCTGATCCATGGTGAGGGGTTTTTTATTGTTTTGGTTGTTTTATTTTCCTGGTTTTCATAAAACCGTCTGCAACAGTGCACTTGCCTTTACCATTTTCTTTGTGGAAAAGCAATGTCCAACTGCATCTTCTCTTATTAACTGCCACAGACATTGCTAGCACGCTCCTGGGTGGGATGCCAGAGATGTAACAAATGGCAGTAACCATCCCAAAGTGGTTTAATCTGAGATTACATTTCAGAAATATGACTTCAATGCTTTTCATGACATTATTTTGTTATGTTGTTGCTTTATTAGCTTAGTATTAAAGTGCTAGCAAACCTACAGACCATGTTTTCCAGAAGCACTTCACATTATATTGTGAACTAGCTGAAGATGAAAACCAGGGAGAACAAAGTCAGGCAACATTTAGTTGAATCAGATAATTCAACACCCATGAAATATTTTATTCTCCTACTCAAAAGTGATCTTGTTTCCACAAGGTAGAAAAAATGTATTGTGAAGAGCTTTCAGCTCCTAAAAGAGACCCTAAAGTCTCAAAAGCTAGCACTGAATCCATTCCTAGTTTTGCATCAATATCATATTCTGTCTTTCTACAAGATTAATTAGAAAGCAAGATAGCTTTGAATCTAGCAAAATAATTATACAAATGAGTTTTTCAAGGTATATAATTATAAAATTCTTAAATCACTTACTTCAGAGGCTGTAACAAGAGAAGACATGCAGGCAGGCAAAACTACGTAGATTAAGCAATGTAAATGTTAAGAGTTGGAGAAGAGAAGGGAAAGGAAATCATGCAATCCCTTTGCATTAGCAAGTGAAGCCCCAGGGTCAGCACCACATGGTAAGGGAAGACCTTTCTAAGGGAAAAAACAAGTAGAAAGCAGAGCTCAGGCTTGGAAAGAGGAAAAGAAAAGGTCATATTTCTTTGTCCTATTTCCTGTCCTCACCCTTTTCACATCCTTTTCCATGCCCACGAAAGAAGAGCAGCAGTCTGTAATAAAATACAGGGCAGACCTCGATCCTAATACACATCAGCCCTGGGAGGATCTGGGGCCATTGTTATTAACCAGCTGCAAAGCTGAAGCAGTAAGAAAAGTTCCTGATAAATATAACCTCTATTTCCCTGACTTGTTCTTTTACTAAACAGAATAGGTAAAACACTTTCTTCCAGGACAGATGAACAGGCTTCATAAATCATGGGTATACCACTCCCTCAAGGCTGACAAACTGAACAAGGTCACACTAGCACCCAGAAGGCTCCATGTCACACACATCCCTGGGAGTCTGGAGGCACAGATTCATTAAGCAAAAAGTGCTTGCTGACACTGTCTGCAAGGCTTGGGGAACCAGGCCTCACTTGGCCACTGTGTGAAGCCTGCAGAAGGTACAGAAAGAGCCCAAGACTCATTGACTATTTAGAGTGTCACAGCCTTGTTTACAGGTCATGTTCAGATAAATCATTTTAGTCTGCTGTAGTCCTATGGAATATTATCTTTGCTTCCATGTATGCATTTGAGCTGTTAAAGTCTGTGGGATTAAGAGCTACATTTGCATTTCTTACAGATGAGGGAAACATTTAGTTTATTTAGTTATGATTTAATTGGACAAAATTTTCAGAGTGCCTCCTCCAAAACTGTCCCCGTATGACAACCTTTGTAGAAGTGTAGATTAAAGCAGCAGAGATGTTGTATTTATCATGCCACAAAACAATAGCACACTTCAGAAATACTCTGTATTCTCCTTGGCTAAAAGAATGCAAATAATCTGTGGCTGCAACAGTACTACCAAGTTATTTCACAATAACCTAGTTTCTGAACTACTCCTCTGGCAGGCCCAGCAGCAATAATTCTTGTTCAGGACATTCCTAATGGATGCAACACATTCAAACCTCCTATTCCCCATGCCAATATCCCTCTTAACATGTTCTTTGCTTGCTCTGCAGTTCAATGCAGTAGTCTGGCTGAAGGAGCATTAAGAAATTGAAAAAGAGGCACATCACCAAGAGGAAAAGCTCTTGCAGCAAAAGTAAGTAGAGTGGGGTGAAAAACCTGACTGTGTCACATCACTAGCTTTTTAAAGATTAAATCTAGCATGTGCCAACATGCCTAATAGCAGCCTGTCACTGAAGTCCAGAAAAACTCAGCTTCTCAGCTGACTGCATCTACAAGATCAGCTCTCACCTCCTACACGCCCTCTTAAGAATTGCTCAGAATTATCCTAATTTTTTATCAGGAAGCAGAAACACTCCCAGAATACTAAGAAACACTTGCATCCGTGTATGGTCTTGCTAAGAAGACAACAAAGTTTAATGGGTCATGAGTAGGATAGTTATTTTTATGCTTGCTCTTTTCCAAGTGCTATTTGCAGGTATTAGAGCAATAAACTAAGAACGCTAAAGAAGGCTTTGCAATAAGAGCCTTAGAAACACCAGATACTGGGAGCTACCTGCCTGAAGGACTTCTTCAGCTTTCAGTGAAGAATCTCTCTGACATCTTTTCAAAATTATCTATACTCTAGTACACATCTTGTCCTCTGTCTTGCTAAGAAGTACCTACACTGAGTTACATTAACTAGGGAAGCATAAGGAATTTTGGAATGCATCTCAAGACATCACAATCAAATTTTATGTCCAAAAACCAGGTTTTACCACCCCACAAGTTCAGGTTCTTTTTTACCTGCTACCAAGCTACTTTAGATTCCTCTGTCAATACTCACATAATTTCAGATCCTTGAGTGCTGCAGTTGGTAACAGCATAGAGTGAGAAGACAGGTGCAAATGCTGAGTGCTCCTGCAGAGAACTGATGGCAGAGAAGAACAGCGGCGCAGAGCAGTTGGGCAGTACACACTGAGGCTACACATGGGCTGTGCTTGTTCTGGCACTGCTGAACACAAGACATGCTCTTGAAACATATGCATTTTGTAAATAGACACTAGAACAGTCAGCACAGGTTTTTGTATTTGCTAAATGGAAATACATTTTGGTGCAATTCAGATGTTAATCTGAATAAAGACTGTTACTTCCACACCTAACTGTCTCAAGTTAATCCTTGGTTAACTGTTGGAATGTACCAGGGATAAATTTTATCTACAAAGCGACTGTAAAAAACTTAAACGTGACAATACTTGGACCTTCCACTCATTTGCCTCCTTTTACAACCAAAACAAAAAGCATACTGAAATAGTATGCCTTTCTTCTATTAATCAGCTTTCCAATAAACATCATTATTACATTATTTCCAGTTATTTGGGCAAGAACACCAGTGCCTTATCACCATCTCTAGAGATGCTACTGTAGTTCTAGAGATAAAAGAGGCAGCTGTCCTGCTTAGGAGAAAAAAAAAAAACAACAAAAAAACCCACCCACAGCCAACAAACAAAAACAACAAAGCAGAAAAAAAATCAGTAAGTATGCTTTTGTTTTAAGTAAGACTAACATCTTCCTCCTCAGCCCTGTCCCTGAAAGTGTTCCCAGGTTATCCTTACGCATAGTTAAAACAAACTTCAGTTTGAATCCTGCCTTCAGTTAGGCAGGTCAAGCATTTACAGGGTTTGAAGTTCAAGAATTTTTCTTTCTTTCTCCCCCCCTCACAGAAGCAAAGTTTGGGAACAAGTAGCTAACACCNGTCATGACATTGGTTTCAGCACCAGGTAAAAGCCCAAATCCTAGCATAGGATTTTAACTCACTGTAGCCATCTGTTTCCAAGAGGATTATATGGATTTTTTTCTTTTTAAGTGCTAGACACATTAAAAATAGCAAAGAGTAATTTCAAATGCTTTTTCAGCTACTTTGTGTTAAAAATATTGCCTAAGCTTGAATGTCAAATCTACATGACCCTGTGTAATTTGCTATGCTTACTGATGTCCTCAGATATCTTAAAAACTCCCAAAACAATATTCTAAAAACAGATGTAAAAGTAGCACCCATTTATTAACATCTCCACCTTTGTTTTTCATGATTAAAGGAAGTACATATAGTCAACAGCTAAATCTCTCAGCTATCCTCAGGCTTTTATTTAATAACTTATCATTTCATAATTTCCAAAATGATACAGCTTAAAAAACATGGATTTTTTTTTTTGACAACTTAGTGTTGAACTTTTCCAAAGAACAAATCTGAAAGTCTTATTATGCTTCTTGCATTTACTGCACACTTTCAAACAACAAGCTGCAGGCTCATTTCCTGCAGATGAGTAAATGTCTTTTTCCAAGATGTCTTGTTGCTTAGCAACATGAGTATTCCAAATCATTACTGTTTAGAAAAAAACACAAGATAATTTTTGTTCTTTGCTTCGAATACCTGAAACAGGTCTGCTTTCTGACCAAGCTGGGACTTGCTCTGCATAAATAAGAAAAAATTACTTCTATCTCACAGGCAGAACAAACAGTAATTCAGTGACTACTCCATATTCTGAACTATGGATTTTCATTATTTTTTTCTTTTTTTTCTTTTCTTTTTTTAACTAAGGAATCTGTACACTTTTTTTTTTTTTTTGTAGGTGAAAAGAGACTAAAGGAAAGAAGCAGCATCATCCCAATTTGATCATATAGGTTGTTCAGTTATCAGAGAAGTACAGTAGACTTCTTCTCCTTCTCACACCTCCCTACCACAAACAGGAAGGTCACAAGTGAAGTTGAACTTCATGACACGATCCCTAGTTTTGACATGTCACGTGCTGGTTTTGGCTGGGATAGAGTTGATTTTCTTCACAATAGGCTACATTTTGGATTTGTGCTGAGAACAGTGTTGCTAATACAGGGGTGCTGATAATTCAGGGATGTTTTGGCTATTGCTGAGCAGCACTTGCAGGGAGTCTAGGGTTTTTCTGCTTCTTAGATCCTCCCCACCAGTAGGCTGGGGGTGTACGAGAAGCAGAGAGGGTCCACACACAGGACAGCTGACCCTGAGTGACCAAAGGGATATCCCATATCATATAGCACCATGCTCAGCATAGAAAGCTGGGGGAAGAAGAAGGAGGTAATGGGGGACATTTGGAGTGGTGACATTTGTCTTCCCAAGTAACCATTACACATGATGGAGCCTGGCTTTCCTGGAGGTGGCTGAACACCTGCCTGCTGATGGGAAGGGGTGAATTATTTCCCTATGTTGCTTTGCTTGCTTGACCTATTAAACTGTCT
>VYZU01014941.1:95419-115431 GCA_013401355.1 Ceyx cyanopectus | reverse complement strand
TAATTCCACACAAGTGCATAAATTGGTGATTACTAGAACACATTATGATCACACAGTAATCATCACCCCCTTCATTACAGGACTTAGTAAACCCAAGAAAAAGTGGCAACACTCATTTGGCTCAATCATACCAACAGCTCAATTTCATTCTCTGGAATTAAATCCCATCTTTAATTCTAAAATGTCCTGAAACATTATAGGAATCCCATTAAGAAGAGCAAAACCAAACCAAACACCCATTCTAACTTAGCAATTGTCTGGTCTACAGCAGCAATTTGCCAGCTTCTTGAGATGGGAATTGCCTTCAGCAAGTTGGGTTTTTTTTTCCATCCCAAACATATTGTCCTGTCCTTAAATGTAACTCGTGGCTCTGCTTTATTTCACAAAGTCATATGTAAGATATATGAAGCTACTGAATGTTTTTCTTACCTCCTCTGTCCTGCCAGACAGAGTGCCATGGATCAGATCAGATGAGCACAGCATCCCACCTAGCATCTGCTCTTCTCAGCAAAACTTTCCAAGACTCATTACTGTCTTCAAAAAGCTTAATACCTCTTTTTATTTACTATGACATCTTGGTACACTTCTCATTTCTATTAAAATAGAAGAAAATTCCTTGGCCTGCCTCCCAGTATGAATTTCTCGTGTCCACTTGGGACTGAACATCCAATCTTGTGCTTCATATGTTTTCTCTGCAACTCAGGAAAAGCCCCCCAGTAAAGTGATTTTCATCTGACACACTTCAGTGGATGCCAAGAACCAGGATCTGCCCTTTGGAATTGGTCCAACAGGGAAATCTACAGACTCTTTTCCCCTTAGTTCAAGCATCAGGACTTAAATCAACTATTTCACAACAAAAGCACAGTCTCTGCAATGTTGTCACATGACTGCTAGCTTGAAAACACTACTTTCCACAACTCACAGCAGCTCCTGTTCCCTGACAGGAGGGACAGTTTGTGTGCCAGATGATGGTTCTCTTCTAAAACACATTCTCAGTCACTTCCTTGCATTTTTTCCATGCTCCTAGAAAAGCTGCATATTTGTTTTCTTCAAGACACATTATGTTGTAACAAAAAAACCCCAACCAATCCTTCCAGCACATAGTTATATTACACTATTAAAGAAAATAAAAATGATATATACACATTCTGGAGCAAAAACACCAGCATTCCAATATTTTTACCACTAGGAAGAGCACTAGTTGGGTGCTCTTTAAAACCCTTGGAAAATTACAGCTAAATGCAGCATAACAGAAATATAATGAACTAAGTCTATGAGAAAAGATTAATAAAATCATAGCAGTGGTGTCATACATATAACCTTCAACACTGAAGAGAAATACAGTCTGAAAGAAAAGATGTTTTTAATTACAACACCTGACATAGATAGAATAAAGTATTAGCATTTCTGCCAAAGGAAAGTTCAGCCAGTAGATTATAATGGTCTATGAGTGTTTTCTGGTATAAATTGTTCCATCAATGGATAAAATATCTCTGCCCAAATAGCTTTCACTGTTTTGTCTCTCATGGGTGTAATTTATTCCTCATAACAAAAATGAAATTTGGGTATTGTTTCTTTCACTTTATTTCCATGGATTTTGCCTCCTCTTACATGATTTAATGAGGGGATTATACTAAACAAAACTTGTCTGGTTTTTTCCAGCTTCTCAGTATCAGGTGTAAATGGCAAGGCAGAGCCTGGGAAGAAGGTTGAGGATGGTAGTTTAGTTTTGACTTTGTCCCTCACCATCCAATTCTATATTTAATAAATTAATTGTCCCCAGGTTGAGTCTGTTTTGTACCTGATGCCAATTGGTAACTGACCAATTGTGTCTTTCAGTCAACACAAGAGATTTTTCAGTTTGTTTTCTCCCTGCACTCTCCTGTTGAGGGGAGGGAGTGAGAAGAGCTGGGTGGCATCTGGAAGCCAAGGGCAACACACTATAAATTAATTCTTTTCATATTTCAATAATGGGAAAAATAAATGAAAACACCAAAACAATTCTATAAAGGAGATTTAGTTTTGTCTCATGCACTGCTGTGCTGTCTTTTAAATTTGTTTAGCTAGCCCAGATCCCACTTAGCCACATCAGATTTGGATAATTTTATTTGCTTCTCACTGCACGAAGGTGCCCATCCCAGGGAAGATACACCCCATGCCAAACAAGCTTAGAAACAGACAATGGACTCAGACACGTGGAAATATTTCAGTGAGGTTGAGAGAGGAAGGCTGAGAGAAGGGGAAATTGTAGGTCATCTCTCTGCATGGAAGACTAGACAGAAGCAAGGAAAAGACAGGGACACATCACATCAAAAGCTGCACTAACTGGATTAAATCCTTTGAATAGTTTCTACTACAGGATAAAATCCTGATGAGCATCTGTGTCAGGCTCCATTGATTATAAGAATATAAATTAGAGTAAGGCGTAATGTGGACAGAAAACCAAAATCATGTTGTGGAAGGAAATGGCTTTTTCAAAAATCCTGTCTTTTCAAGTTCTTTTCAAGTCTGATCAAGGTCACTGTATCATTTGTACTGTTCCATCCCCAAAGTGCTCTGTTGCCTATGCTGCAGCTGCTTGTGGCAGAACATAGTTTGTGTCACAGCTTGAAATCAATAAAAAAATCTTCACAGTTTGGCCATTTTACTCAAGATATACCAGTCAAGCTGAAGTCATAATTATCTTCATACTTTCAGGTTGGATCCAGTTCACTTGGCTTTGTTTTAAAATCGAAGATTTTTTTGACTTTCTCTGATTTTCCTTCATATTTCCCTTCAAGAGTCCTGAAAAGCTTGTCTTTCACACATCTGCCCTAAATTTGTAATTGTAAATAGTGAGACAAAGAATGTATTTCATTTCTTCAACAATTTTAAGGTCTTCAGTGTCTGAGTGATTCTTGCCATCTGTTGGAGACTCCTGCTGTCTTCTCCCCAGAATCATTCTTACTCTGGATGGAGTGGAAATTACTCTTTATGTGGCTTATCCCATGTAATTGCATTTCCTTTCATTTTCCATCTTCATTTTCTGCATTATGTCTGCTTTATTCCGTAACTTCTGCAGTCTTGTATTGTCAATACAACTCTTCTTTTCAGATAGTTTGTATATCTCTATTTATAAACCTTCTCCTCTCCCCAAGACTTAACAATCATTACTTACAATGAGTGTGTATTACCTTTCATAATGAATGCAATTATAATCAGTGCAATGCACCTTTCAACACACCCCACCCTGCTTACATTTGTTTGTTATTTTCTTCAACTTGGATTTCATTTTGCACCTCAAGGCTTATGGTTTAGATAGAGGAGGTTTTTTAATTGTTTACATAAGAATTTTAAAAATACTTATGAGGATATACGTTTTTCAGATACAAATAATTTGTGCCTATTTTTAAATTTATATTAATTTGGGGTGGGAGGTGTTGCATTGCTGTCTGAATCCTGAAGAACCTTTACACTTCTGTGTCACCTCTCAGTTCCATTTTCCCTCATGGAATGCACATAGAATAGAAAGACCACAGATGTATTTTTATCTAAGTAACATACTACACATGTTTTGTAACCAGGGTACCTAGTCACCCTTACCTTTGTGCATTTGGAATTTCAAACTTGAGGCTAGACACTTCTCTACTGAGACTATCTTTTAAGCATGTCCTGAAGTGCTTTCTGAGTAGGAATGAATGCAGCATCTGCTCAAGTGTTGTTCTGAATAGTTGCTTTCCCTTTTTCAAGATGTCACTCTTGAACTCTTTAGATCCTGAAGATTTAATGTGAGCCAAGACACATTTTCACCATAATACTGGAAAAGTAAAAAGCTTGCTAAAGAGACATCTGTAAAGGAAGCAAGTTCCAAATTCTTCATTACAAGTGTCATGAAAGAAATTAAAATAAAACAATGAATGAAGAATAGCTGACCACAGTTTACTCATCTCTAGTTCCTGCTAGGATTATCTTCAATTGCTTTTGTATTCCTTTTGTCTCTATTGAGGTATATTTGCACTAAATCAAACCAGTATTTTAAAATTCCACTCACACTCATGCCTAAAAAGGAACATAATACACATAACACAAGTCATCTGCCTTTGATTATCTCATCATTTCTCTTAGGAAAATATGCACAATTCACTTCTGCAACTGTATTAAATAAATAAGGTATTTTAGAATAACTGGATACGAGTAATTTTAAGAGTAGTTCAATGAAAAATAAGTTGTAATTAGTAAAAAAAATATTTTATAAGAATGTCATGGATCAAAAAAAATAACTTTAAGTTTGGGTTTTAGAAGCTTTACTAACAGCTCCTGTGTTATCAGTGCTCATTGTGCTTCAATCCTGATGCACAGCAACACAAGTATGTAAAAAANATAGTTTGTATATCTCTATTTATAAACCTTCTCCTCTCCCCAAGACTTAACAATCATTACTTACAATGAGTGTGTATTACCTTTCATAATGAATGCAATTATAATCAGTGCAATGCACCTTTCAACACACCCCACCCTGCTTACATTTGTTTGTTATTTTCTTCAACTTGGATTTCATTTTGCACCTCAAGGCTTATGGTTTAGATAGAGGAGGTTTTTTAATTGTTTACATAAGAATTTTAAAAATACTTATGAGGATATACGTTTTTCAGATACAAATAATTTGTGCCTATTTTTAAATTTATATTAATTTGGGGTGGGAGGTGTTGCATTGCTGTCTGAATCCTGAAGAACCTTTACACTTCTGTGTCACCTCTCAGTTCCATTTTCCCTCATGGAATGCACATAGAATAGAAAGACCACAGATGTATTTTTATCTAAGTAACATACTACACATGTTTTGTAACCAGGGTACCTAGTCACCCTTACCTTTGTGCATTTGGAATTTCAAACTTGAGGCTAGACACTTCTCTACTGAGACTATCTTTTAAGCATGTCCTGAAGTGCTTTCTGAGTAGGAATGAATGCAGCATCTGCTCAAGTGTTGTTCTGAATAGTTGCTTTCCCTTTTTCAAGATGTCACTCTTGAACTCTTTAGATCCTGAAGATTTAATGTGAGCCAAGACACATTTTCACCATAATACTGGAAAAGTAAAAAGCTTGCTAAAGAGACATCTGTAAAGGAAGCAAGTTCCAAATTCTTCATTACAAGTGTCATGNGAATGTCATGGATCAAAAAAAATAACTTTAAGTTTGGGTTTTAGAAGCTTTACTAACAGCTCCTGTGTTATCAGTGCTCATTGTGCTTCAATCCTGATGCACAGCAACACAAGTATGTAAAAAACAGGACAAATAATACAGTTAAGAAATGCTTCCTCAGAGCAGGATTTCTCAAGCATTTTAATAATTGAGACCACATCTTTATGGATTTAACACACACCTCCTATCCCCCCAGCTGGTATTTCTCATGCCATATTGCAATTTCACATCATCCCTAAGGCAGTTCCAGCAAGTTGCTTTGTTTCCTGCTAAGACAATGCACTGAATGATTATGTCACTGTGGTGATTTACTTTTACAATCTTAGCCCAGCTGTTTACCAAACAGCCCAAAGGTTTCTTCACTGATGTACACCTGGAGATATTTTCCATTCTCCTACAATTAAACCCAAGATCCTGTTACACAACTAAAGCTTCCCTCTATTATAGCTTCATTTTCTTTGGTAATTATATTTTCTTTTTTTTTTTTTTGGTAATTGCTAAGTGTTCTCCCTGTCTTTACCTCAGCCCATCAGCTTTTCCATCTTATTTTCTCCCTCTTAGTGTTGAGGAAGGGGAGTGAGAGAGCACCTGGGTTGGGCATCTGGCAGCCAGAGTCAACCCACAACAATATTGTCCAGTTAGCTTAAGCATCTACTTTGAGAATAAAAGTGTTTGTGTCATGTTAAGTAGAATTAACACAAAAAACTAACTATTATCCAGAAATTACATAGATAGGAGAAAGTGATAGATAATTTAGCTTTGAAGATTTGTTTTTTCTAACTGGTAGGTGACAAAGTATACCAGTGTTTTCATATGTATGATATAAAAGCATAGAAAAAGACAGAAGAAGATGGGTCATCCTACTTCTATGTAGAAAATATGTACATCATTTAAGGCCTGTGAGAGTTCAAGATGTCTTTAAAGCTAGTATATTTGTAAGATCTTTTGCTCAAAATGAGGTGTCTCCTTTTTAAACTGCTCGAAGAAGACTCTATTTGCATGTAAATTTAGATTGTTAAATAATTGTGTTGGGCTGGACTCCATTAAAAAATCTAAAATTTCACAACCAACACTTTAAAGTTCTTTATACCTATGAAAATTAAAATCAGAGTTATTAGTTCTACAAGAACTAATGTATGGTTAATGCCAGCCAAATTTCAAGGGGGGGGAAAAAAAATAGCACTTATCTTCTAACACCTACACTGACTTGATCTACAGGAACTTTTGCCTTTCTAGAACTGCCAAAACCCAAATAAATTCATTCCTAATTAGCATAGAAACAAGTTCATCAGTGACAGAATCTTCTCACTTCCTTTCAACCTGACAAACTATGTTGTTGTATCATGGAAATAGGAAGTTTGTACCCAGAAGTATTCATTAAGCACTCGGGAAGTGCAGGAAAAGACAATGGGAACATTTTGCCCTGTTTTAGAACTGCAATATTACCAACTGTCAACAGCATGGTCCCAGTTTCTGACAGTGTCTCAACAAGAATAAAATGTCCTTGAGAAGCTGACAAATATTTCTGTCTCAAGACTGCTACCACAGTCAATAAAATTTTGGTAAACACAGTTTCTCTAGCCAATATAAAAGCAAAAGTGTGTACAAAGAGCAATACCTCCAGTACCAAAATGCAAAAATGATGAAGAGATGGAAAACGAGGCAATGAGAAGCTTCCCTTCAATTTGTGAAAAATAAAAATAAAAATCTAATTTTCCAGAACTGAGACTCTGTCACCGTGAGGGTGCCAGAGCTCTGGAAGGGGCTGCCCAGGGAGGTTGTGGAGTCTCCATCTCTGGAGACACTCAAGACCTGCCTGGATCTGTTCCTGGGTGACTTGGTCTAGGTGCCCCTGCTCAGGCAGGGGGGTTGGACTAGATGATCTTCTAGGTCCCTTCCAACCCCTAATATCTATGAATCTTATACAGCTTCAAGGCAGCACAAAGACATAAGTGCAAGAGGAGGAGTGTTGAGTTGGTTACACTTACATGTGGGTAGGCATTTGACACACTCACACCTCCTGAAGGCTCACACTCACCTTGTGTTACAGCCATGGAAACTCAGATAGAAGCAAGGTACTGCCAGAGTAAGATTCTAACAGAAGGTCATGACTTTGCTTAGGCCAAATGACAGAGTCAGAAAAGCATTTCACAAGACAATTGAGCAGCTGCAATGGTGCAATCCTGCTTCCTCCCAACCATGTGAGCTTGTCATCTCCTTTGAAACAGCTCTGGTGCACCACAGCCCAAAGCTAGCTTAGCCAGTGCTGGAGTTGAGGCACTGAGGGGACAGCAAATGCCATCACTTAACAAGGAGTGTCCAGCACTCTATGGCTTGGAGCAAAGGGAATGGGGACACCACTTCTCTAAGCCCAGCTGACCTCTAATAGCTTGTGTGGGAAAGAGGGAGGCAGCCTTTTGAACAGCAAACCCCATCTGCAGGTCTGAAATAGACTCCAAAGACTAGCTGCAAACAACTGCTCTGCATTTCACTTCGTTCAGCTAATGAATTATACAATATGAAAGGAATGAGTGATTCTCGAGTCCCCCCTGTGCTCCACAGGTACCAAAGGGAGAGGAGACAAGGCTACTGACCACCTGCAGTAGGGAGAAAAACAATTCATTATCTCCCAGGTCACAGAGAGGGGATTAGCCATGAGGGAAATGGAACTCGTATTTTAGATCGGAGTTGAAGTNAATAAAAATCTAATTTTCCAGAACTGAGACTCTGTCACCGTGAGGGTGCCAGAGCTCTGGAAGGGGCTGCCCAGGGAGGTTGTGGAGTCTCCATCTCTGGAGACACTCAAGACCTGCCTGGATCTGTTCCTGGGTGACTTGGTCTAGGTGCCCCTGCTCAGGCAGGGGGGTTGGACTAGATGATCTTCTAGGTCCCTTCCAACCCCTAATATCTATGAATCTTATACAGCTTCAAGGCAGCACAAAGACATAAGTGCAAGAGGAGGAGTGTTGAGTTGGTTACACTTACATGTGGGTAGGCATTTGACACACTCACACCTCCTGAAGGCTCACACTCACCTTGTGTTACAGCCATGGAAACTCAGATAGAAGCAAGGTACTGCCAGAGTAAGATTCTAACAGAAGGTCATGACTTTGCTTAGGCCAAATGACAGAGTCAGAAAAGCATTTCACAAGACAATTGAGCAGCTGCAATGGTGCAATCCTGCTTCCTCCCAACCATGTGAGCTTGTCATCTCCTTTGAAACAGCTCTGGTGCACCACAGCCCAAAGCTAGCTTAGCCAGTGCTGGAGTTGAGGCACTGAGGGGACAGCAAATGCCATCACTTAACAAGGAGTGTCCAGCACTCTATGGCTTGGAGCAAAGGGAATGGGGACACCACTTCTCTAAGCCCAGCTGACCTCTAATAGCTTGTGTGGGAAAGAGGGAGGCAGCCTTTTGAACAGCAAACCCCATCTGCAGGTCTGAAATAGACTCCAAAGACTAGCTGCAAACAACTGCTCTGCATTTCACTTCGTTCAGCTAATGAATTATACAATATGAAAGGAATGAGTGATTCTCGAGTCCCCCCTGTGCTCCACAGGTACCAAAGGGAGAGGAGACAAGGCTACTGACCACCTGCAGTAGGGAGAAAAACAATTCATTATCTCCCAGGTCACAGAGAGGGGATTAGCCATGAGGGAAATGGAACTCGTATTTTAGATCGGAGTTGAAGTGTTATCATAATTTTTTTTTTTTTCTAAGGCAATCTGTACCATCTGCTGTGCACTGGAACACCACAGCCAGTCTGCACCAGAAACTTCTGCTCAGAGCTTAATGCAGCCATAAATTTCAACTCCTGAACAAAGACTATTGCAGAAGGCTGGGCTTTTCATCAAGCCACATCATGTTTTGGAGCCCCACTTCTTTCACCAAGGTGCTTCCACACACTGCCCTTCTTAACTGAGACACACACTTGCTTCTCTAATCCCCTGGGCATCAGAGCTGAGAGCAGGTAAGCTCATTAGTCAAAGCTGAGGCTAAAGCACCTACCCCCCATGAGCTGGCCTATATTCCAGGTCTGGTATTTTGATTAGTCATTTCCTAATTACAGGATTCTTTAGTGAAACCGGAGACATATTTCTAAGAATCTACCATTAAATAAACAAAAGGCACAAAAATGAAATTAATTTTAGGATTAGATCTATCATTAGAGACTATTTTCCATGGCATATTAGGTTGGACAGGATATTCCTATTGTTTTAAAATGTGTATGACTTCAGTACCCTCCACAGACTTTGTTATAAAAAGAAAAAAAGGGGTGGTAAAAATATGGTAGATTTCACAGGACTCAGGCAGGCATCCAGATGCTTTTGGTTGCTTGTTCCTTTTTTTTTTTTTTTAATAAATCTGTTTTCCATAAGTGAAAAGAAAGGCTAGCTTGATTGACAACATTTAATTATGCACCAACACTGTTATGTTCAAAACAACACAGTGTTTTGTAGAAGACTTACAATAATTTAGATACTCAACAGGCTATGAATAGGTCAGTACAGAAACAGTGTCTGAGCTGTCCCAGTTGTCTCTGGTTAATTACCTTTCTAGAACAGCCAAATTACTCTTCTGCTCTATTCAGGGAGAAATTAGGATCCTTTTGCCCAAATCCATCTCAGCACGATGAGTTATCCCCATCTCACTTGCAGACAAAATTAACAGAGCAAACCCCCCTCTAGATCTTCTGAATTTGCTAGCACCTTTGGCAAAGTCTACATTGCAGAATGTGATGCCTTCTTGGTCCTGTTATTTTGACTTTCCTATCAATACAACTGAAATTTTCTTTTGAGCATCATATTTTTTATATATTGAGTGGTGGCTTAATTCTATTTTTACCACTAGAGTCCAAATGCTTCTGTTCACAGACAAGCCTGTCTACATTAATGGAGTTATTCTTTAGAGTTCCAGTTACACTCTGATTATTGTGTGAACAGAGAAACATGCTGACAAATTTTCACAACCTGAGCTGTGAACTACCCTGGTTTTTAATGCTTAAAAGGATTAGATTAATATACAGGTGTTTAAGACCTTAACATAACTGTGATGAAGTTTGCTATAACTGTATGTCAGTACAGGTTGCATTTAAATCTTATGAACATGATGCTTACAAGTTTCTAACTCAATCTGAAATTTTTTAATCCTTGTGCTTCAATTGGTCTTTCCAGTATGCAAAAGCCACAAATTCTCATTAAAGAGAATTAAAATAACAAGCTTAGCTAGAGGTAAATATATGAAAGTGTCTGCAGCCTCATTGCAATTCTCATGCATTTGAAGATTTTGGCAAGCTTACAGTTACACAAAAGCAGCAATGCAATAGGAAATAAAGCCAATAAGCTTTTTCTTCCTCATAAATGTAAGCTAGATTGAAAAATCTCTATATTCTATTGAGTAATGACTTCTAAGAATCTTTTTCAATTCCAGCTAATACATCTTATATGCCAGAAACTTAATGGTTTCCTCGACAAGCTATGTCCATGCACCATATGAAACAGCAGTGGTAGGATATGAAAATTGATAAAAAACAGATTCTTGCTATTAAATTTAATTAAAATTCACTACATATTTTTCTGGTAAATCACTCATTTTGCCATGTTGACTGCATATTTAATTTTAAATTTCTACTAGACAAGTAAACCTGAATGTGAAGTGATTCTTTTGACTAATGAAAATAATTTAAGATGGCTATTTTCCCTTTGCTTTTTAATTGTGAGAGAAAATGAAAGTATAGGTGAGATAAACAAAACAAGAAGAGGAAACTGTCCTGGTTTGAGTTAGAACAGAACTAATTCTGTTCAGTGATTTAACTTTTCATCTCAGTGTCTTCTAAGTAACTGCACTTTCTGAAGTTAATGGCATGTTTTTGCAGACAGTGTCTGCTTCCAGCAGTGATATTGCTCAGTGTAACTGCAGGACACCAAGGAGAGGTATACAGAAAGGCTTCTGCTTATATTTGCTCCAATGGAGACCAAGGGCACTGCTAAATCTTGTGTATCACACTGAGGGTGCAGTGAGTATAAGGATGCATCTGCAGTTTGAAACTGAGTCCAGTCTGAGACTTCCCCAGTACCTGCTTCAGCATCAGTGGTGATGGTGAAAAAAAATGCCAGGAGGAGGTTGGGATCAATATAATTTTGTCTATATTTGTATATCTACCTTTTTGTTATTTTTATTAAAGCTGTTTGTTTTCTATTCCAATCCTTAACCTTTATTCCCTTGCTCTTCCCCTTGGGGAAAGGAGAGGGGTTAATAGTGTCTGTCGTGTGTCTAGTGGCCAGCCCAGCCCTAGCCCTTGACAAAAACACTCTCAAGCATGAACTCAAGCACCAATAAAATTACTGGTTACCATATTAGTCTACTCATGCTTGCATGTGCATGAAAAAAGACATAGCTGAGTGGCTACACTTCTGGCCTGGGATTTAAGAGACCACTGTTTTATGTTCTTCTACACCAATCTGAAAAAAAAAAATGTTTTCCCTTCAGGAGGAAATAATGTTTTAATCAATCCCCTAAAGATCTACCCTGGATCTAATAATGCTATTACTCTTTCAATAATTGGGTCTATTCCAGCTTGTATGAGTAATTAAATATAAATCAAGCTAGAAAACAAATGTATTAGATCGTTGCTTGAGATAGAGGGATTAGGGAGATGCAAGCCTACAGTCTGACTTGGGATGCAGTTACTGGATACCTTAACTTCAGTAAAACAAAATATCTTTAGTATAAGCACCACAAGGCAAGGAGAGAAAGGCAGGGAATTTCTTGCTGTGACATATCCTGTCCAGCTACCCCCACAGTGGTTCTCATATTGCTCTTTTCTAACAGACAAAAAACTGGGCCAAGACTAGTTCTCTGTAGATTCCAGTAGTGGCAGAACACCAAGCACAAAGCATGAAATGTTGGGTAGAGAAAAAGAGTTTTACTTCATGTATAAACTCAAACATACTTAATAGAGAGGACTAGGATAACCTCTACGCTGAGCACAGAATACCAATAAATTAAATTGCTCAGTTTCAAACATGTGCATGAAATGTGAAAAGACCCAGGGATGCATAATAATACTTGTTATTTAGAAAGAGTGTAAAAGATGAAAACAAGCAAATATAAATGCTATGCTTTTTGAAACACTTTACAATTCCTCTGATAAAGTGACTCACTTCTTCAAAGTCCACTTCACTCTTCCAAGTAACCCTTTAGAGCTTGGGGTTTTCTATTCACCCTTGTGCACACTTGTGCAAGTGCAGGGAGAAGCTGAACAGAAGTCAAATCTATGTTCATTTGAGATCATAGAATGGCTAGGGCTGTAAGGGACCTCCAAAGGCTGATGGTGCCTTGATCCCACTGTCAATATCATTAATTAAAATATGAAACAGTACAGGTCCCCATACAGACCCCTGAGGGACACCACTTGTCACTGCTCTCCATCTGGACATGGAGCCATTGACCACCACCCTCTGGATGCAACCATCCAGCCAATTCCTTATCCACTGAACAGCCCACCCATCAAATCCATCTCTCTCCAACTTGGCGAGTAGGATGTTGTGGTGACCTGTGTCAAAAGCTTTGCAGAAGTCCAGATAGATCACATCTACAGGTTATCCCTTGTCCACAGAGGTAGGCACCTTATCAGAGAAAGTCACTAGACTCATCAGGCAGGACCTGCCCTTGCTGAAGCCATGTTCTACTACCAGTGCCACCTCGCACTAACACACGGGGCTGCCGCATTCCCCTTCTCCGCAGCTGCTACCTCCCTTCTGCTCATAGCAGATGAGACCCCATGGTGGGTGCCCCCCACCTTCCAAGGCTGCCCCCGCCATCCGCGGAGATGCCCCCACAGCCCCCGGGCCTCGCCGGCGGCAGAAACAGCGCCCTCTGGCGGCCATGGCGCAACCGGCGGGGCGGGGCAGTGAGGGCGGTGAGGGGCGGTGAGGGGCGGGGCGGGGTCGCCGCGCCGCAGCCTGCGTCGCTCGGGGACGGGCACCGCCGAGAGCCGACGCGGCTCCTGGGGCTGTTCCGAGGAACAGGGCTTGCTCTCCGAGCTCCCCACAGCGCTGTTGCCTCCTGCAGTGGTTTGCCAGGCACATTATCGTGACCGAACTCGATCTTCTGCCGTACCTTTGTTCTCACGTTATCACTGCCACCGTTCTCCACTGAAATTAGTTAGAGGGATTCCTAGACTGTCCTCTAGAAGTATGAGAGACTTGGCACAGAAAAAAAAGGAATATTCAATATTCTGTGAAATATACGTATGCATAAACATCAGTGAGTGGAAGAAACAAAATCAGATCCCAATACTGCTGTTCCCAGGGCATAGGCCATTGGATTCCAGGATGTTTTTCTAGGCAGAATGTCAACCCTTGCTCACTCTCCTCCTTCCTGTCTCCCCAAATCAGCAGATTTACAAAACAGGGAGTCTGCTTCATTTGAAATGAAAACATCCCACTCTGCCTCATACACTTGAGATCTTTCCCATCAGTCCCCTGCTTCACTGTCTAACTGAAGCACTTGCTTCAAAGTAACTCAGATTGTACTGATATTTATCTTGGAAAAACATCCTTTATTCTTTAAAATAATTACTACTTAGAATAGGGTTATTTTTCTGTTAGGCATTGATTGACAGATGAAGGTAATATTACTGCTTATACTTCTAAATTCCACAAATATACATTACTGAAGTTACTGGTTCACCTATGACTCCCTTCCTGATATTTTTGCTATCAGAAAACATTCCTATGCTCCATCTTAGTGACTCAGGACCATGGCCCATGGCCCATGCCTTCAGAAAACACTTAGACATAATCTCCCACAAAATCAAATCCTCAACAGGAAAAACATATTTCTTCACTTGATTTTCAGCAGAGACGTAACACACAATACATTTAACTCAAGCTGGCCTTTGGCAGGACCCAGCATTACATGTCCAAGAAAAAAATCTTAAAATGTAGGGCAAATATAAGGAAAAAACATCTAGTAGTATAACAACAGCAACTGGCAACCTAAGATTTTGGGCCTTCACAAGTCAGAGGCTGAAACTGGACTATTGTGTTTTTAAACCCCCAAAAGAACAATCCCTTATGAAGTTCTCCAAGCATTTTTCTATTTTCTGGTTTTCTCATCACCCTGCTGCATAGAATTCCATGTATGTCTCCTTTTTTAAACTTATTTTTTGATAACAAAGAAAAAAATAAAACCAAAAAAGATAGCTGAGAGTCCATGAATCTCATCAGGTCCCATGAACTTATGTATGTTCAGGTTCCTCAAGTGGTCACAACCTGATATTCACATACAGTGGGAGGGACTTCACCACCCTGGTCCACAACTTGCAGTTGAACTAACATACCATTTTTCTCTGAACATCCTGCATAAAACCAGCATCAAGTCCAAGTTATGCATGCTTACTAAATCAACAGAAACGTATTCACCTCCACACATTTGAACCAGATGAAACTTGTACTGATGAATAATCTGCTAGTATGTATGGATGATGATGGGACATAAGCCTCACACTTCATTTGGAGATTAATCTCCTTACAAGATATGCCTAAAGAGCTCAAACCTCCATTTTCTATGCATTCAAAAGTGACTACACATATTTGGAAAGAACATTTACCAGGACTCACTGCAGATCACTGGAATCTGTTACCATGTCATGTTTAAGTGTCTTTGCATGCTAGCCCTGGCTCATTCTTCTTTAGCCACGTGCTAATGGTCACAGTTGGACCCAAACACTAAGCAAGAGAGACTTCATTTCACCTACTGCCACCATTCCTACGTGGTCGTTCATGGCAACACAACGGGAAGCATGCCAACAGCCTGTACTTTTTCAAGTCAGAATTATGGAGCCAAATAAAATGTGAACTTACTTTTTTTCTCATCCACTTTTTGTGCCACAGATGGACGGGTAGGACTCAAGACTGGCAGCGTGGTCACCCCCCCTGTGCTGCTAAAGGAGGCACCTGCAGACCACAGGGTTGTGTCTTGTGCGGTAGCGAAGCGCCGGCTGCTGCCTTCAGAGCCCTCTGCCAAAGCAGCGTCGTACGTAGGGTGAGGGCTGAGCACTGCAGCCTGAGTTGTGAGAGGAAAGGAATTTTCCTGGAAAGCCTCTCTAAATGTATTTGAGTCCTTGATTTGGTCAGCATGGGATAAAGGAGTGGTGGTCCAGGAAGAGGGCCGTGTGCCGAGATCCATTGTGGGAGCAGTCTTGGAACTGTTCTCAACCATGTCTGGCAGGAGAACATCAGATGTTCCAGTGTCACCATTAACTGTGAGAACATCACTGCCATTTGAATAAAAGCATGTTTTTTCTAACACTCCTGGAAGAAAGGAGAAAAAGCACCAAGATTACCATCACCTGGAAGAACAAGTTACCTATTTGTTTTGGAAGGTGAATAATAAATATGATGGCATAGATTTAAAAAATAACATTTGAAAATTAAAATTAAACAGAGCTAAGGAAATTAATGTCACAATAAAATAACAGTAGCACATCAAAATAAAAGCTATGACTACTGTAGGATAGAGAAATAAATAAATGCTTCCATTATGTAAAAATATTATCTTACTTGAAGTAGGTCACTGAACTCTTACATATTTCTAACTATAGAGAGTAATTCTGGGGAGCTCCAACATAGAATCAGTCTATTGTAGTGTTAAAATTACTAGCAATACTTTTTTCAAATCTCTTTTAATTGTATCATCTCATCATCTCTTGTTTTCATAGCATCATCATTTCAGAAATCTAATTCTGAAGCTTCAAGGGAACTAATATGTTTCTAATAGAGTTAATATCAATTAACTTTTAATATTGAAAGAGGCATTGCTTTTTCTATATAGGATTACATAATTTAACTACCACTGCTAAATATAGGTCCATGAGTTCTTTGTCATGCTTCACTGAAACTGGATTTTAAATATATTGTTGTATATTTCTTCAAGTATATACTTGCTGTATTTCTTTTCTGTTCATGTATTATATCACAACAAAGAGACTTTGCTTATTTGTCTGTGTTGAACAGTTGTAATTAATTATAGTTCATAAATCAAAGCAGCTATAGAACTCTAAGGAAATGCATCCCAGAAGCATTAGAGAACTCAAAACAGTAAGAGAATCTATTTGTACCCTATGATTATTACTGAAATGTTTAATTAATCTAAATAATAAAGACATCTCAAACAAATATAGGACATACAAGTTATTTATAATAATACTACAAATACTCTTTTTTTAAAAACAAATGTTTTAGTCACATTTAATGCCCCACTCTGTATCACAACAGGATGTTTTTGTTAGATAGCAAAATGCCACTAGCTAGTCATGTTAAAGAGTTTAACTGTCATAATAAACACACTTCAGCTAGACTTGATTAGAAAGAATTAAAAGTAATTCCTCAAAACATAAAATCTCCCAACTATTCTCAAATATTTTGGCAACAACTGATCATATCTTTTTCTGTTGTCTACTTATAACAGTGATACTTAAGCACTCCTCGGACACTGTTTCAAGACAATAAAGTGAAAACAAAGAAGTGAAGATTATTTGTGCTTTCAGTGATGGGGCTCAAATACAACAGCTTTTCCTTAGCCAAAATCTAAAGGCCAAAAGCCTGGCTTCCTCCACTTGGACTCTGTGGAAAAAAAGTTTTCCACTTACCCTTTCAGCTCCATTTTTTTCTCTCTCTCATTCTCCCTGCTAGTTACAGGCCCTTGAGCAAAAAAAGATGGTCACACCTGAACCATATTGGCAAGAATTCACCTCCTGTTTTCTCTGCAAACCCTCTGAACTCAGCCCACATCACACAGATGTTTCTTCCCACTCTGATGGGTAAATTGTTTTTTTCCTGGGCTTTCGTATTGATTTGATCCTTCATTAGCTGCTTGGTACAGATGATTCTTCAGGTTCACACAATATCATGAGAATTATCTGGTTGCATGATCACCCTTCAGCCTGGCATTGTTTCCCCACCACCACTCTGCCAACTCCAGGCACCAACCCATACCCACCTGGGTATCCTGAGTCCCTTCCCACTGCTGGTATTGAATTCCTTTTCTCCCCTCTTCATGCACTCTGCAGCTAGACTAAATCACTTGTCTGGTCTGAAATTCAAGGACTGGGCAGCAGGAAATCTTTATTAATCAGAGCTACAAATAACTAACAATGCTAGAAGAGCCCAGCTTCCCAGTCAGAAGTGAAATTGGAAATCTTTATATGTAAGAAGAGAACTAGAATAGCTGAGAAGGGGTAGTCTTAGCATTTTCTTTTCCATTGAGGAACCTTTAACTATAGCAACTGGAATCAGAAGAAAAACCTGTAAAATTCCTGAAATATAATGATGTTCAATGAAACAGTCACCATTTGAGATTTACCATATCCTCATTTATCCAGCCTGGATTGTTTTGGCTCCAGTGTCACTAACTCTGAGTAAATCTTTGTGTCTAATTTCTACTGGAAGAACCCTGGGGAACTTTATATACATAATGTAAAGCTTTCTGGTTTTCCACCAGCAAATGTTCATCATTCATTGGGATTTGGAGGAATTTACTGCTTGCATTTTACAGAAGCAACCAAAAATCTCTCACCTGCAAATCATTTCAGCAGCAATTTTGTGTGTGTGTGTGTTTTAAGTCCTCTGGTCATGCCAAAAAGGAGGAATTAATATAAAAATTTCAAAAATACAGACTACTAGTAATATTATTTGCAAAAATTTAAGGAATTGTGACTGATCATGCTCAGAAATTGTGTTCACTCATATGTAGCTTTACTTGGATGCCTGGATTCCACATAAAACTTTGGATCTCTATGATTCAGAAGCCTACTTTGTTTCAAGTTTCAAGCTTCAGTAGTTTCTTAAAAAAAAAAAAAAGAAAAAAAAGGTTTTCAAAAAAATAAAATGAGTTTTTTGTTCCTCCTTTGGAAAAAGTGCTCAAGAATAACTGAGGGGGGATTCTTTTCATATTCTTTCTCCTCCTTCCTAGGCTCATCTCTTCTCCTTCACTCAATACAAGAATAGAAAAAGCCTGGAAAACATGGGTTCCAAAGAGCTATGAATAATTATTTAAAATTAAATCAGAAATTATTAGCTATTTATATATCACTCAGCAGAACAGCAGGCATTACATTAGAAGAAAGGTAAACTCTGGAAAGACCTTTAAAAACCCTTCTGGTTTAATACAGTGGACCAGTAAATACTTTTAAGGAAAATATTGATGTTATCCACTGAATTACACCCTCTGCCCACTCAGCTTTATTTCATTCTTTTTCTGGAACGATAAATAATAATACCTATCACACCCATAACATCATTTACTTCTTTCACCACGATCCCCTTGTGCTTGTTTGCTTCTTCAACTCACCTTTCCAATGATAGCATTTTTTATTCTTTCACAGTTTTACCTCTCTCCTTCTCTCCTTGGCAGGGGCACCACACAATGAACCTCTTCCATACAGAAGACCTCCCCAACTGCATCATCTCAGCTGACAGTGAACAGCATCACAATTATTTTTAATCACAGTGGGGTGAGTGGGGGTGTGTTTCTGTTTTCTTTCCACAAAAATAACATGACCCTGAGCTTTGGGAGAGGTAGGCAGAGACCTCTGTTTGGGATTTCCCACATGCTCTGGATGGCAGTTCAGTTTCCATTTACTATGGGAGGGGTTTGGATTGCCTACTGAGTCAGCTGCTTCTCCCCCCATGTTTTCCTCCTGCCTTCTCATCTTCCCAAGGCACAGCAGGGAATTCAAACCCTTAATTCCAGGCTATAGAGTACACTCTCTGGGTTGGCTTCCATGTGCTTGGATTCTCATCCTCTTGCCACTAAAACTACTACTGTGTATCTTCAATCTTAAATTAAGCTTACTGGAGATCTCTTACAGCATCTAAAACTGGCCTGGTTTGGACCAATAGTATCTTAAATTTAGCAATGCAAGACCAGAAGGCTTATAAGGATAAAAAAAAATTATTAAAGAATACTATCTATCTATCTATCTATCTATCTATCTATCTATCTATCTATCTATCTACCTATCTATCTACCTATCTACAGACTTTATCCTGCTCTTCCTGTTAAGTAAAAATATCACCTTAAACTGTTTAACAGCTGACCAAGGGGCAAAAAAAGAGGTAATTTATTTATTTTTTTTAACTTAAGAGGTGACGTGCAAATAATGAATCAGTTCTCATATAAAATGGAACTCAAAACAGCCTTTGTAGCAAGCATCTTTTAAAGAAGCTGCAGAATGAAGCCAGGTTCCTAAAGTCTCTTTTGCAGGAAGGAGAGATTTTCCTTTCATCAGCTTCTCCCTTACAGGGAACAAAGTCTCAGCAAAAAACCAGGATGGTGCTAAAAGGCTGGAGGGTGAGACAGTAGCTACATTTCTTATCAACAGCTGTTTCTATCTAAAAGTTCCCAGATACAGTCATGGTTGTGGTCTAATAAAAATCTTATCTGATGGCTTTATTTTCTTTTTTCCTGTCTCTTGTTGCACAATCTGTCATATAACTAGAATTTTTTTATTTTTAAAGCTTTTCTTAACCTAAGAAATGAAACTTAAAATACACATAACATAGTATCTATTGCAATTCAGAAACCAGTCCTGAATCTGTGCTTGTGTTAAACACTCACTTTGCTCTGGCTAATGAAAACAGCTCCATGGGCTCCTTGGGAATCAGTTATGCCACACCAGAACCCATGCTTCAGTCACTGTGACTTCTGTCTGTCTATGCTTGGGGGATTGCCAGACTTGTATAATTGTTCCCTAGATCACAAGAACAATTCCTCACTGACCTCAGTGTGTGTCTCACACAGACTTGGAACTGTAGTCATACCAATTT
>VYZU01014941.1:36958-79622 GCA_013401355.1 Ceyx cyanopectus | reverse complement strand
TTTTCTTCCTTTCTGAGTTCAAATTTAAAAATTAGGATATGGTTAAGGATTCTATATGCAAATTCCAAGGAATTCTGTCCTTGATGTTCCAGAACCCTTGATTTACTGTACAATTTCATCAGTTTTTCCTTTTAGACACAAAAAAGTATGTAAGTTACTAGTCTATAAACCAGCCTGAATCATGGTATAAAGCTCTTGACAAAATCTCCTGAAGTTGTCAGCACAAACCCAGCAGGTTTTCTCCCAGTTCAGCTATATCATTAGGGCTAAGAGCCTACTGTCAGCATCTTCTATTCAGGATGAGTCTCCAGAAAGTCATGGAGAAGACAATTGTTGGGTCCCAGGTATCAAAACACCTTGAGCAAGCTGTACACCAGAGTACTGTGTGGTGCTTGTGCTGGAAAGAAGTAGAAAGAAGACTCTTGAGAGCAGAACCATGAAATGCAGACAGGGTGACATCAAGGGGCAGTCAACAGGCAGCCTTCCAGAAGTTCTCATGATGCCCCTGAGGAATCTGCTACCAGCCAAGCAAGAAGATGTGTTAGGTTATTAACACTACCTGCATGTCTTTCCATTTTCTACATTTTTGATCAGGTCTGTCCTGTTTCCATGAAAATCTGGGAGTCAGAATACACTCCTGTTTACTGTCATCCAAAAAGATAACACCATGCCTTCATGTATTGGCACTGTAATAAGTAGAAAGTGTAAAATAAATACTCCAAAGGTATGGGGAAAGTCACACATTAAAAACAGGAACAGGCAAAAAGTCACTGCAAACAAGGTTTTGCATGATCTTTCATTTTCTGTGTCACAGGAATCAGAGGAACAAACTGAAATGGAGCAACTGAAGAATGAATGTTAAAAAACATTCATAAAACAGAATAAAAAATCGGATACTAAGCAGCTTTTGTCTGCAAATCCAAGTAATACTCAAATTCCAGTGTACAGGAATTTAAAAACAAAAGTGTCACAGTTATTCTGAAAGGAAATAGTGCAATTTATTTATAAAAAAAAAAAAAAAGAAACCTTTTAACACAGAAATGCAGTAAAAAAAACCACCATCACCAACAACCCCAAACAAACATTTTGATGGCCAGACCTCCTTTCCCATCCATAAAATACACAGATTTGCCCCTATTTTAAATAGAAATATATTGCATCATTACACCAATCTGGAATAGAGTATCCCAGTAAGGGAGATGTCATGTAAAGCAGGGCACAACTTGCCAAAAGAAATATGTGTTTGGTGCTGGATGCCACGTCCAGACAGATTCTTTTGGCTGAAATAGAAACCTGAAACACATTTCACCTTCCTGACTTGTACTTCCACTTAAAGCAAGTGCAGTGTAACTGTGTCAGTGATATTATTTCTGTGTACAAGACACAGTGTGTGAAGTAAGGTGATTTTTTTTTTACCTGTCAGACTACTGCAGAGACCCATTTCAGACACCTAGAGGCATTTGGAAAAGGCTCAAGTGTTTTATCTAGGCAATGAATCACCTCTTCAATACGTATGAATCTTTTCAGAGCCACTAAATAATTATTCCTCTTTGGCATAAATGTTAATGGTTTACATATTCACTTATATATTGTGTGTGTTTACAATTATTTCTCACTTCACTGGTGCAAACTTGCAACTACAATGGATGTTTCCCACACTGACAATGGGACTCTTGAATTTTCAACAACATTCAGATAAAGGAAGAGTTCTGCTGATGGCAAACTTACTACAATTCTAAGCTCTCATTTATTACTACCAGCTGATGGCAAAGATGTGTGATGTTGCCATCCTCACAAGCTGAGCAAGATTTACTAAACATATGGAAGATATCAAAGATTTTTCACAAAACTGAAGGGTCTGTGGATGACATTCATTTTCAGAACTAGGCTGTGGTTAGAATTATCTGCTATTTCTCCATTCCACAACATGAACACCCATTCAGCCTACCTCAGCAGGCAGTGGGAAAGTGTTTTGGGGAAACTAATCTTGAATTAATACAGTATTTAGCTTGGGGGGGGGTATTAGTTTGCTTCAAGTTTAGAGGGCTTGCAAAAATGCCTCATGAAAGTTTCAACAGTGTCATGCTGGTTTTTTCTGAACACACCCAGAGATCACTCTAATGTGTTCCTGACTACCCAGATGTTCAGTGCACTGAGATTTCCTAAGCAAGCAGAGCAGGGATGGCAAATCTCTGGGTCTGTACTGCTGGGAATCACAATTAACAGGCAGGGGAGTAACACAGGACTTGCTTCAGGTTCCTGGTTTTTGTGGTTTGTTTTTTTTCTGGGAATTCAATAAGCAGATGCCTGCACAAGAGTCATGAGCAACAGAAAGCAAAAATTGGAAATCATTGAAAATAAAATAAAAACTTAGTGGCCTAATTTGTGACAATAAAAGTATTGAAAACAAACAAACAAACAAAAAAAACCCAACAAATAAACAAGCCCCACAACATTGTGAGGAGGTGAAGGATACAGTCAGAGTCCCCCCTTAAAAGCAAGATATTAAACTTGGAAAACCAGAAGGGACAAAAAGAAATCCCACCTGCCCTGTGGCTCTGTTGAGTTTCTCCATCACCACCGGTGTGGAAATCCCACCAGAAGCCTCATCCTGTGCAAGGAAACTAGACCTCATAATTGGACATACCTTTTATGGGGTTTTTCTTTTAATGCCTGAGCAGTGGCTTTGCCTTCTGAACTTGCAGGTAACCAGGACATCATATAGGTGCCATAAGCATTGCTGATTAAACTTCACCTCTTTAACATCAGAAGCTTTCAAATGCCATGTATTGGATGCTGAACTGGAATGCAGGCCACACAGATGTCAGGAATCTCCTTAGAAGCCCTTGTCTCCTTATGTTTCATGCATTATTTTATTCATTTTTCTGTAAAATGTATAGATTATTCTTACACTATAAATATCTGCTTAGAAGAAATTCAAATTTTGGATTTGAATGCGTAATGTCAACTTTATGCTACTGACTTTTTTCTTCATTGTGAATAAAAAGGTACTAACCCTTAGACCAAAGAAAAAAGTAGCAGCAATATTAGTGAAAGGACATGGTTTAGTGTCAAAGCAAAGCTTCACCTCTTCAGCAGAGCTAGACATTTATTTGTCCTCTTCCCAAAGATGAAAATGGATTTATACAATGTCTCACACGTCAATAACCTACTGCCTATGAAATGTGGAGGCAACTCATTAATTTTTCACTAGGAAAAAAAAAAAATAAATAAATTTCACTTTGTTCAGAAATATGTCATCCTTGAACATTTTGCTTCAGTAAAAGAAAATAAAGCCAGAGAAAGGTATTTTTTGAAACTACCAGGACATCTTAACAGAAATATCTGAAGAGGTGACTAGAGATTAAACCTACTTATTATTGTCAAAGTTAAGAACATGTTTGACTCTGATAAAGTATAAAAAGTTTATGGATCACATAAGGATTTGTAGGATAAAAACTTGCATCTAAGTGGCTGAAACAGTAACAATCTGGTGAAGCATTTTGTCAAAGAAAAATCCTACTGTATTTCTGTCCAGGACTATTCAATGTAACTGTCATCCCTAGAATGGATGGCAGCTTTCCTCCCATTCACATTTGCTTTGCAAATCTCCACAAGTCACATAATCCTATCTAGGATGAGGAAAAAGTAAATGGAACCATCTGCATCCTCAGCCCTTCCAGACCACTATCACCACTATTCCACAGCCTCTGACTTTACAGGGGAAAGGAGAATTGTTAACAACTTCTAAAAACAATCATTTCAGACTTCCTTTCCAGCCTTGCCCACATGCCCTGCAAATTATTTAAACTTATGCTTTTAAAATGAGCAGGGATAAAATGAAGCTTAAAATGAAATAATAGCAATCATTTTCAAAGATAGCTACTTACTCTACAGTTCCTAGTATTCTTCCAGATGCACATAATCCATTTGGACAATATTTGTGCATTCACACAATCTCTCAAACAATGAGCTGTCTCTCAACACTGATGGCAAAAGCTCACAGCCTGTTGAGGCAACGGAGGCTCTGACTTTTTTTCCTGCAAGAGGCTGGGGAAAGCCTGACAACTGTAGCATGTTCTGCTTCTATGATCTGCAGCTCCCACTCAGGGACAGCTTTAACATAGGAAAAATAATCCACGTAACAAAAGATTTGACATTAGCAGCAGGAGCAACAGAAGACATCTCCATGTCACACCACTGGCCCACGGGATTCCAGAGCAGACATCATTGTACTTTGCAGATAGATGCTGCAATATCACATGAGTGTAGAGCTCTCTCAGACCTGGGATGTAAAGCTCCTCATTGCTGCTGGTTTTGTTTCCAAGAGAGCAGCCCAACTGCTTTCTGGAATGTGATGAGATGAGCAATGCAAAGCACACATAACTGATTTCTTACTGATTTATTCAGAAGCAGCAAGGAGGAAAAAAATGAGTCTTCTTTCCTCAGAAATGCTGAGTCAGAGATGTTCTCAACTAACTTTTACTACTGGAGTCCTAGTATAGGCTGTTTGGAAACCAGGAATTGTTTGATGTGACAAGCAATGGCAATTGCTCTGGGCAATTACTATTAAATCACTATTAAATCTTTCTGGTATCGAACAGATCAGATGTGGAAGATTCTAGCACATTAGAGCACCACACTCTGCATATGGCAGAGCTGAGTGTTAATTGCAGGTTTGAGGTAAAGAAGAAGACAGATTTTGACAGTCATTGACCAGCCAGTCCCAAAGCATGAGCACCATTCACTGAGCATTGATCTCTGAACTCTCCTTGAACTGCACATGCACTGGAATAGATGCAGCCTGCTGCAGTCCCAAAGAAGGAAACTCATTTCTACTTTCAATTCCTTTCCTGGAGCACTGGGTGAAGATTAGTTCAATGTTCAACACAGAAAATGCTGCTTTTTTTCAAGAAAAAGTGAACCTTGGAATTCAGGAAGAGCAATAGCCTATAGGAGCAGGTGGCCTGGCTGGGAGCTGAGGCCTCCCCATCACCACACCCAGGGAAGGTTGTGCTCCAGTGGGTGCAGCAGAAGGAGAAGGCATAGAAGGGAACAGAAGCAGCAGCATAGGCCTAAATAAATGATGACAAATATTGCTTGAAGTTATAGTGGCTTGAAACCACAGTCTGAGAATGAGCTGTCCCTGCAGTGGCACAGCACAGGGTAGGTCGGGGGTGACATCTAGTTTGGACTTCAGAGGTAGCAAGACTCTCATAGCTTTGAAAGCGCAAGCTCTTACTTAGCATTATTTTTACCTTGAAGATTTTAAACTATTAGCCCTATTTATGCCATGTTAAAAACACTATTTGGAAGGGCACTTCCAGTTCCACAGCAGAGCAGCGAAAGGAACGCGCTTCCACCTAAGAGCTAAAAAACGAGACAAGAATTCATGGACAGGGCGCGGAGGCGCAGCCCCAGGCGGACGCGGGGAGCGCTCTGCCCGCAAAGCGGCACCGAGGCGGCGCCAGGGCCCGTTGGGCGCGCGGGGGAGGAACCGTTGGGCGCGCGGGGCAGGAACCGTTGGGCGCGTGGGGAGGAACCGTTGGGCACGCGGGGGAAGAAACGTTGGGCGCGCGGGGGAGGAGCCGTTGGGCGCGCGGGGGTGGAGCCGTTGGGCGCGCGGGGGAAGAACCGTTGGGCGCGCGGGGAAGGAACCGTCGGGCGCGCGGGGGAAGAAACGTTGGGCGCGCGGGGAAGGAACCGTTGGGCGCGCGGGGGAAGAACCGTTGGGCGCGCGGGGGAGGAGCCGTTGGGCGCGCGGGGGAGGAGCCGTTGGGCGCGCGGGGGAAGAACCCTTGGGCGCGCGGGGGAAGAAACGTTGGGCACGCGGGGAGGAACCGTCGGGCGCGCGGGGGAGGAACCGTTGAGCGCGCGGGGAGGAACCGTTGGGCACGCGGGGGAGGAACCGTTGGGCGTGCGGGCAGTGCCTGTGCGGTACGGAGCGCCAGCTGGACACCGGCGCTAGGACCTGCCAAAGGGCACCCCGGCTGCTCTATTTTTACCACGGTATTTTTCGCGTTCAGACTTTCCACTGCAGGCGGCCCCGGGTCAGGGCATCCGCTCTGACAGGGGAATCTGACAGGTCAGCCCAGCGAGAGTTATTTATAGAGGGGCGGGGGACAGAGGGAAGGGATGCGATCGGCATCATATTCGCCTGGCTACCCGCGAACGAGCTCCCCCCACCCCTTCCCGTCTCTCGGCACATCCCAGCAGGGCGGCTGGCGCGGGGAAAGCCCGAGCGCCGCTGTTGCTGCCCGGCTGGACCTGCGCCTGCCAGCCCGCCGCTTAGGGCTTGGGGACAGGGGCAGTCCGGGCCAGGCGGAGGACACAGGCTGCGGTGTGTGGCAAGACACCTAGGCAAGGCCCAGGCGCTCTTCCTTCCCTCTTTTTCCCATGTTTTTCCTCACAGAGCCTCTCAAGAAGTGAGAAACCACCTCACACCCGTATTTCATCCAGTGACAGGATCCAGCAAACATAGGGGGACTTTTGCACCCTGGGACCCCAACTGAGGTTCAGGACAGTTACAGATTAAACTGTGTCTCTTTACATAACTGACTGCCAAAGGTGGCTAGATTTAAAAATACAGAGGTATTGAGGGTAGTCAAGCTGAAGACTTCCTCGCTCCTGTCTTCAGAGGTTGTTCTGTGCGTGAAGACATTTTCAGGGAGGATTTTAACTTTCTTTATCCTTCTGTGATAACCTGTCATTTGACAAGGGATTATAATCCACCTTTCTCTCCTACCACTGGAGGACTGTACTTACTCAGTATGCCATTTACTATTATTAAACCAGGACAGAGTAGAAACATCAGTATTTCAAAGTGTAATCAAACTGCCCCTTCAAACCCTGCTGCTTAGCTGCTTCATCCTGAAAGCTTTTACAAATCAGGAGGTGTCTGGCTGACACATTTGGAAGGACCTGAACTGCATGTGCAAGCCTAGGAACAGCCCTGATGCAAGTGGCCTGACATCTGCCCCTGCTGAACCCTGTCTGGCATTCAGAAAAAAAGTCATTCATTCATTTTGCCTTTTAAATGCCTGCTGAGGGTACCTCACATGCTGATGGGATTCAATTCTTCCTACAGAACGTAGTGGTAGCTGCTCTCTTTCCAAACCAGACCACAGCAGGAGATTGTGCTGTTGCAGGTCACAACCTGTGATGTTCAGCCTGAAAGCCTTTCAGGCTGGTCCAGGTGGGGTCAAAACTACAGCTTCCATCTCTTAAGAAAGTGCCTGTAGAGATTATATTATGCCTGCTGTATTGGGATGTCCTGAATCTGCTGGGCCACAGTGTGGCAAAGACTCACAAGAGCCCAAACACCCACTAGGCCACGTGGATGGAAGCACCACCTTCCTGCTTGTGGACAAAGAGCTCAGCATCATCAGCTCATTCTTGGTTAGTGCCACAGAGCAGCAGTGAGAGCAGGAGGTTTCTTCATAAGGTATAACTATCCCAGTATTCCCTTGCCTGTTCTGCCTTCTCTTGGAATGACTGTTTCCCTTCTGGTAAATGAGATTTCTGCTTTGGTGCTCATACACCTCAGCCTCCACACACACTCCTTACTTGTCCATGAAAGTAATGACAAAAAATTATGTGTCTGGCAATACATAATACAGGGGCATAGTTTAATGGCAGGACACTAATGTTCCTCAAGGGAGCAGAGTGCTAATACCTAAACATGTATAGCAGCTTAGCAAGAGAAAAAAAAAAGCAGCTCCTACACTCCAGTAATCCTGCATCTTTAAATGATTACTAGCACTGTAAACAGTCCTGACTTTCAGTTCATTCTGCAGACATCATCTAACGCATCATTATAAAATCTCAATATTATTGTAGAGCTGTTAATGATGCCAGCTAAACAATAATACACATTATTAAATTGCCCTGTGCACATTCCACATTTTATAGAACACCTCCGACCACGACATATCAAACCATCTTACACTTTTGATTCACTGCAAATTACCTAACACAGGCACACAGTCGAGTGTCAGCAAGGATTTCTGGAGAGGAAGTGAATTCTTGCTTCAGTATTTTATATTCCCAGCTCCAAAAGAGGGGGGGAAAACCATGTTTTGTCCTTATGGCCCTATCAGACACTAACAGAGCACAAGCAGATTCCTCTGATCTGGGCAGGCGAGCTGTGCTGCCTGGCTCAGCACTCCCAGAGCCTTCTCAGGAAAATGAATACTGTTGGCTTCCTGGAAAATGCTAGCTGAGCAACAAGGCTGAAGGGCCAGGTTTCCTATGGGCAGAAAATCCTGCCAGGGTACCCCATAAATGGCTGATGGAGGAGGGAAAATAAGTCAGGAGCATTTATTCTCCAAAGGAGGTTTGGGGATTGTTCAGGATTCACAGATGTTAGAGGTTGGAAGGGAGCTAGAAGATCATCTAGTCCAACCCCCTGCCAGAGCAGGGGCACCTAGACCAAGTCACCCAGGAACAGATCCAGGTGGGGCGGGAATGTCTCCAGAGCAGGAGACTCCACACCCTCCCTGGGCAGCCTCTGTTCCCCCAGCTCTGTACAGCAGTTTGATGTCCAAGACACTGAGGTATCTATCACCAGCTTATACAGAAACACATAAGCAGAGTGATTCTAGAATTCTTTGTACTTTGTTCTATTATTCCTTTATAGCTGTTTGGATTACCTAGGGATACACTAATTCAACTCTGTGTCCCAGTACCTGAGAAGCTTACAACAGAGATGTCCAACTATGTCATCCATCACAAAAACAAACTGAGGAATTCCAGCCGAGTCCTGCTGACTGGTCCAGCCTTAGGAACAGGGGAAGGGTATGTGACCATATGGAAAAACCCTTTCCAATCTTTTTACTGCTGAAAAGTAAACCTTCCCAAGAGACATCTTGAATGCATTTAAAGCTCTAGATATTTGATTTCGCTTCAGAGTTTCATCATTTTAGCCAGACTGCTAATAAGTTAAAGGTTAATTAACCGCCTGCCATGAAATGCAGCCAAGGATCCTGCAGTTTAAATCAAGCCGCTGAACGAGACGCGTCCTGCCGAACCTGCAGCCTTGTGACAGCCGCTGTTGTGCCGTGGAGGGGGCGCACGGATCGGTGCTGTAGCGCGGGGAGCTCAGCAGCACCAAGCTCAGAACTCCCCGCACCACCCCGCACCCCGCGGGGCTGCCCCTGGCCTCGCCGTGCCCCCCTCCCCCTCCGACGGAGCCCCCGCACCGGGGACACCCAGACGCCGCCGGGACAGAAGGGCAGACTGACCCTGCGGGTTCGCGCTACGAGCCCGTCCCCTCGTACAAACCCCCCAAGCACAGCCCGTGCCGCCTCTCCCCTAGGGGCAGGCAAAGCATCCTCCTCCGCACCCCCCTCCCAGGGGCTGGCAACACCCGCGCTCTTCCCTTCGGACACTTGCAGCCACCCGGCTCTGCGATTCCTCCCTGCCGGGATTACCTGCCTCCGCCTGTCACCCTCCACGGGATGACCACCGCCCGGGGGCAGTGACAGCCGTGGGATGAGGGGAAGAGAAGCGGGAAGCGGTCCCTCCACCCCACCCCGGCGTGCATCCGACGGCAGTGCGGAGCCAGCCGGGGACGAGGTGACGGGGCAGCGGGGCAGCGGGAGCCCGGCTGGCGGTAGAGCTGCCACGGCCGTCAAGCCCAAATTTTGCTCTTGCAGCTCCTGGCTGGACCTGTTGCCGTCGGGCTCGGCTCAGCACCTCCCCGCCCCTTCCAGCGGGGAGTAGTCACAAGGCTCATCCTCCTTAGGCTTCCCTGCTCGACTCTGGGGGAGAACTGGGGACAGAGAATAGCTCAGCTCCTCGTGAAACGCTCATAACAACGACCCGTTGTTCACGGCGACTCACCTACATCTTGCGCCTCTCAACTCATCCGTCCCCGGCGCTTCTCCCGCACAGCCCCGCAACTTTGGCCCCGGGAGCGCTCTGGGGGTTGGGCTCGGGCGGTCACTCGCCCCCGGCCGCCCCTCAGGGGATGCGCCTCCCGGGGATACGGCACCGACTCCACCTGCGAGCCACGAAGCCTCTCGCTACGGCAGATGGCGGGGCCGAGAGCAGGGCTCGACCCTTCTGTGCCTGCCCGACAAACCTGCCACTCGGGGAGCCACCCCTGTCCCGCTGCGTCTGTCCCGCTGCCCGCACCCCGGGGGTCACGGAGCGGCGGCCCCAGCCGCTCTCCCCCGTCCCCAGCGCTCCTCCACGCACGGAGGGGAGCGCTCTGGGGCTCGCCTTACCCGGTTGGTGGAGAGGACCTGCCGGTAGCGTTCCTCCTCCGCCGGCAGGGCAGGGAACTGTTGCGTGGAGTGCATGCTCCGGCTGCCGCTCAACACGCTCCACGCCGGCCTCCCCCTCCTCCCTTTTCTACCTCTGCCTCTTAACAAACCGCTGCCGCCCGCCTCCCGCACACACACACTTGCGGGGCGGGGGGGCTCTGCATTTTGTGTGCTCTGCAGACTCCCCCTCCGCCTCCTCCTCCACCCAATAATAACAAACCTCCGCGAGAAAGCGGCTCCATCCCCACCCCTTTTGCACACCAGGCTCTACCCAGCGGGCACAAGCCGAGAGACAGCCCACTCGCTCATCTCGCCCTAAAGCCGACCCCAGGCAGGGCGCAGGAGATGGGCACAGACTTTGCTCCCCTCCCCCGAGAAAGAGAGTCTCGGGCTTCAAGGTGGCAAGAAAAGCCCGAACCAGAGGCGACGTGCGGGGCAGAAACCCGGGGAGCTCTCCCCTCGCACCCCTTACCTTGTCTCGCTGGGGCTCTTGCCGTGTACTTGAGGCTGAGGCGATCCGAAGCCATCCCAGCGCACAGACCCACCGGCGCTCCCGGCCCGCCGAGGTGGAGCGCGGAGTTCAGGAGGATGGAGAGCCCGGGCGGGGTCCAGGGTCATCCATCCGCGGTTCCCCGTCGCACGACTCCTCCGGGCGCTGAGGGACCCATTTGCTTTGCGATGCTCTTTCTGGTACATCACGGCGATGCGAAGGCTTTCGTTTGACCCTAGGGAGAGGAAGTTTCGCGCCCGCAGGGACTGGCAAGGCTTTCCCCTGCAGCACAGGGCTTGCCTTTCACCAGCAGATCCTCATCGCCATCAGCAGGGAGGAAAAGCGAGCCAGGCGCTGAGCAGAAGCGAAGGGGCTCCGGTGGGAGGAGGCTGTGCTGGAGCCGGGGACAGGTTTCTCCAGCTCCTCCCGGGGCCTCCCCAAGCCTGCTGTGCTCCGTCCCTCCCGCCACAGACGGAGAGGGGCAGGGGGGGGCTCGGACGAGACCCATTTCAACGACTCCAGAGCTGGAGGAGGATGTTGCTTGGTGCAAAGCTCTTACACCCCCAGACGAGTGTCGCCTGAAGCTGCAAGCGGCAGGGCAAATGCCCCACCCCCGGCTCTTCAGACGTGTTTTGACACCTTGGTCCCATCTTCTCTGTATCAGCATCTAAAGATGTCACACCTCTCATACTTACAGTTTCTCTATGTCTAAGACAGACACTACTTCCTATTTTATTTTATTTTTTCCCAGCTTTTTTACTGTTTATTTCCATCCATTGGGATGTAGACCCTGTCAGCTGTTTGTGTGCAAACTTCATCAGGCAGAGACTCTGGGCCCTGAACCTCTGGAATGCCCCTGAATAAGTAACTCCTCCTCATGCTAATTCAATTCTACATTTTTTTACCCAGAGTCTCCTCTGGAAGTTGGGGTTTTTTTGTTTTGTTTTTACAAGAATTGCTCAAACAATAGGAAAAGCATAGAAAAAGGCAGAAGCAAGAACATTTATGCAAAAATCTTCAAACTGCTTAATGTAAACCAACAAATATTTCATCCTGTAATGCTGACAAAAAGAGTAATGAAGTCATCATTAATTGCTACAGTATTTTACAGAGATGAATTAGCCTTGTCAAAAATTACAATAAGCACAGCTGAGAACTGCCATTTGAGGTACAGTGCATGGCTCCCAGTGCAGCACCAGCCTGGCCTTGGGTGGAGGATGTCTTCTTCAGCAGAGCTGGAAATTCCAAACCCCAAGCCAATCTTGACTTCCAATCTCACCCTAATTTCCCAAAGTGGGGGAGCCACTGAAGCTGCAGTTTCACAGCTGCAAGACTGAGCCAGTGTTCAGCACACAGAGAGAGCTGGAGCTGAGTTATGGTTCTCTTAGCAATTTTATGGAAATGTCTGCACCAGAAACAAATATTTAGATTAAATAAAACTTGGTTGAATTGAGTCACAGTTCCTTCAGAGGATGACTTCTTTCTACGTGGCTGCCATTTAGCTTTATGCCTGATGTTCATATAGTCCAGAGCTCAGTGATGTACTATCCATACCAAAAACTTGTTTTCTGGTAACATGGCATATAAACCTTTTAATGCAGACTCCACACAATTCATTTACATGTAAGCATTAGGGGGAAAGAAATAAGCATATTTTTATATTGGATGTAATTTGACTTTTCTCTAATTTTTACATCAATTTTCCCTTCCTAGTAAATACATTAACTTTTTTACATTAACTTAACACCCACAATGACTCTGTGACAGGGAACACTTGTCCAAGAGGGGAGTTTCCAATCCAAAAGATACTGACAAGTTATAAGCACCTTGGTTCAGCAGAGAGATGAATGCTCACCAGAATGCATTTGGAAGAGAAAGCCCCCCCTTCACCCCCCCAAAGTTATTTTCATTTTGCACATGGCTAAATATTCTTCATTCTAAATATCCTCATCAGGCTTCTTTCTTTATAATTTCCCTTCAATTGCAGGTCAGATTGTATCATTTGCTTCAATGTATACATACTGATTTATTTTTTCCATTATTAGCACTAAAAATATTTATTAAATTATGTAAAATTACATTCAAGTTGCTGAAACCACCCCAACATTCAATTCAGTATTTTCTTTCTAGAAATATAATTTTGTATGTATACTGCATAACCTGTACCTCTTACCTCAAAGGTCATCAGGTCCACAGGTCCAACAACAAAAACAAAACAACAAATTAACTGTAAAAATAATTTTAAAAATACCAAACCCAAAAAGCCCCAAACAAATAGAAACCAGTGATTTATTAATCTGCAGATTGCTCTAACCCCCACACTTTTTTGATGCCAAGAAACAAGTGTCTGGTTCAGCAGGCAGATCAACAGAGTGAAAATGACTCAGATGGCTGGGTAAGACACACAGAACTGTTTGGAACAGAATTTCAGAAACAGGTTATTTCTCACATATGTGATGTCCAGGAGAGTTGCACACAATGCACACCTGTATGAAAGGAACAATTTTTTTAAAGGTTGGTGTGTTTTCTTACCATAATAAAGATGATCAGTAATAAAGCAGTGTTTTTCTCTCCAGTATTTCACAGAAATACTGCCAAACATGCAGGAAAGGACACAAAGAACTACATCAATTAAACATGTGACTTAATTGCAGTTGACTTTTATACCTCTGTAAAGAGAGATCTCTCTGCTGTAAAAGCAAAAAGAAACTTTATGTTGTACTTGGTTCAAAAAAAAAAAAAGCCAGCAGTAAATAGAAAATGAGTTATAGTCATAATAAAAACTGCTACCATACTGGTCTCATTTATATTAATCAGCACATTTCAGCTATAAAAATCACTTTGTATCTTGGAGAATATATCATAGTTTACTTCAGCTGAACAGAAATATCTCTTATCAGTGACAGCAGAGTCACTGGCATAAGCAGACACACTACAGCATTGCCTCACGTGGTTAAAGCAACACCACTTAGGTGTGGAATTATCTTTCAGACACTAATGTTACAGAGAAGTTAAATTAACAATAAGAAAAACTGTTTATTCTTTATACTAGAAAAATAAGAATTCAGAGATGCAACTATGATTGCCTAATTTAATTTTAATTAATCTATAACTTTACATATTAATGGCCAGACACATGACAGAAGTCATATGAATTTCTAAAAATCATTAAAAAAAACCCAAACCCACAACATAAAATACCATTAAATAGCACCAATCCAAGCTAAATATTTGCAATTTCTCCTTACCTCTCTTACCTTTGATCAAACCTCGGTGAAAAATTGAAAAGCAAGTGGGTTTGTCCCCATTTTCTCAATCTATGCAATGTAAAAGCTGCTGCCTCCTGCAGCTTTACTGTTTGGGTTTTTTTTGTTTTGTTGTTTTTCTGCTGTTGAACCATAATTACAATTGGATATCAGTTCAAATTAATACTGGGTCCCTTTACAAGCGAGTCAAAATCAACCAAAAGAGCTTTCAAACAAACTGCAACCTTCTACTAACTCACACAAACAGGCTCACAGCTTTTCCAGGCTCTGTGCTGACACCATATGCCCAAAGCACACAGGGAATCAAACATCCTTGGGCTTTGAACCTCAGCTTTCACAGGATCTTGAAAGTGCTTTCCATTTACCCACAGTGCTCAAGTAGGAGCATAAAACTTCCATCACAGGTTTAAAAATTCTTTTTTTTTTCTCATCTCCCCCACCCCCAAATTTACCTGGCAGTCCCTCAGCTGAGGTAACACATCTTTGGAATAATCTTGAAACTGTAAACCTTTCAGTTCTACCAACCAACACTGGTATCCTGAAATCATGATATTCTAAATTGTCTGTAAGAATATATTCCAAGATTTAAAAGGTTAGCTGATAGCTTATACATACTTATCAAGGATCATCCAGCTGGTTTCAGAATGCCATCATTATTATATTGTTATGCTATGCAATTATGTTTTTGCACACCTTTGCAAATGTGACATTTATCTGTACAAATAGTCAAGGGATGCTTTTAAGTTCAATTTCAAACTGCTTTTCTGCTGTTGGCAATGGGGGGCAGTGATGAGAACACATCCCTGTACCCTGAAACTACTTCACATCCATGTTCAGCCTGTGCAGCTCTCCAGTAACTGAAGCTTTCAATGTTTTGCTTTGAGGAAACAAGGAAAGAAGGGGAACAACCAAAACCCAAACCCCACAGTCTTTAAAGGGCCCATTTTATTGCCTGTGATACAGTTCACTTGAAAAATACAGTTCACATTTCCTTTCTCTGAACAAAGTTCTGAATATTCAAGCCTATGTGATCTGAAGTTCCCTGTTAGCTGTTATAATTAAAGCTGACATGAAGCACTGAAACTGTGATACAACATAAAGACTAGTGTAAGAATACTAATCTTCAATAAACCACTAAACTGAGTTTAAAGGAAACAAGTATCCAAGAAAGCATTTTATGCTAAACTATTTTTAATATTTTGAAACAGAGACAAGAAAAGACAATATATTAATAGAAGAGATGTTAATGGGTCTCAGTCAGACAAATTTCATCAGAACTTGAGTGTAGAATAAAATCTACTATCACTTTCAGTGTCTGAATTGTTTTGTGCTGAGAATGCAATAACACAAAAGGTGACATTTCTTCCCTCCTCTGCACTTTTCTTGGCAAACAGTACACATACATAACCTATGCATATTCAGTTCTGTTACACACAGACTAACATTCTAGGAGTAACAGCTACCTAAAGCCTGACTGAGGTATGTGAAATATTGAGTTGTTTCAGCCATTGTAGACCATGAGCCATGCAACCAGCACAACAGCAACTCCAAACACTGGCAGCATAATGAGGTTCTTGTATTTTTGCCATGAGGATTGTTCAACTTCTACTTCATCCTTTCTTCTCTTATTCTTTCTTCGCCCTCTTAATCTATTCTCAAAAGCTTCCAGTTCAGCCTAGATGAAGAAAACAATAAGTAGTTGACATTTCTGTCAGAATTAGACTTTCCTCTGATAATAAAGATGCACTTTCTACTAAAATAAACCCAATAATAATAATAATCTTATTTCCCCAATTCTATTTCACATATTCAGATAAATTTTATATCAATAGCTGTAATCTTAGACCTGCACAAAAAGATTATGTATGTTAAAATTTCACACTTCATCACTCTTATATAACTATAGTAGATACATAGCATTCTTCAAAAGAAAGTCCATGCCCTTAGGCCCAAAAATGAAGGAAAGCAACTGGAAAAATAAGAGGAATGAGAAGCTTCCACCCAGAATATCAGTTTCAGGATGATGTCTAGAATGAACAGTAGGATCCTCTCATCCCTGTTCCTCATCCTCCTCCATATTCTTTTAAAAGGATATCAAGAGAATATACACAAAACTCATTTTAGAGTACAAAGCTGAAATAAAACTGGGATTAGGCAGCCTGGTGCAAAGAGTGTAAGAGTGGGAAGAGATTCCCATGAGGAGCCATGCAATCAGTAGGCAAATGCTCTATAGGAAAGCTGAGACAGACTAAAACCAGAAAAAGTCTGATGATTATCTGTATTTTTGGGTAGAGTTGCCAGCTACTTGAGGAAGGAAGGGACAAGAGAGAGGAACCAAGAGAGAGGAGAGAGAGCAGCAGAGTGCAGCAAGCCAGGACTGGCAGGGCAGAAGGCACAAGACTGAGCTGAAGCAGAGGAAACATGGACAGTGAACAGAGACAAAGCCTGGCCACAAGGAAATAAATCTCCATGATTACTGCTGCAGTGCTGCCAGGAAGAGAGGGATTAAGACAATAAGGTAGGTGCATTAAAGAAACAAGAATAAGACTGTTTTGGGAAATAGGCAGAGACTAGTAGTCCAGTAAATATAATTTGCCTTTGGAAGTCAAGGCTGCCTGATGCCTGCTCTTCCTCTCCTGACAGCAACATTTGTCTGACTTTCACATATTGGATCTTGCTTCCCTTCTTGTGCCAGATACCACTGTTAGCAGGAGAAAGGGACCCATTTGGATGTCTATTGCTTTGTACCTAACAAAGGCAGAAATTGTTGGCACTTCTCTTGAGGATATGGGAGAGAAGTTCAGAGTTCCACAGCCAGCCACTTGAAACAAGATTACTCTCAACAAGCTAATCCTCCTTTAGAAAAACAAAGTATTTCAATGAAACAGTTTTTCCAGATCCAAAATCTGGAGGCAAGTGCAGAGTTCTTAAGGTTTTGCAGATGATATGGCAGCATTTCATTTTACACAGACACTAAATAAAATCTGGAGCTTCTTAGTTCTATATTTCTGATCTGCGAGGTTTAAAAGCAGAGTGCTTCATGAATTGCAGTTATATGAATTAAAATACAGTTCTCAATTACATAACAGGTATTGAATTGCTTTCCTAATGATCTTTATAAAAACCCATCTAAAAATAAATACATCATGAAAACCATAAAGTGGAATGAAAGAGGTTTGTGGGCACAGAATATGAGAAAGAAGCCATTGCTATCCTTGAAAAGCTACCTATGGATTTTATTTAGCTGTCATCATTCCCAAAGTGTCACTTACTTGATCTCTGAACAATAATGGATGTGCCCAGACTTCAAACTACCTTAGTTTTTCAAGCTAAACAAGCTCAGCCTTTTTATTTAGAGTAAGAAACTGCCATCTTTGTGTACAGACATATTAAAAGTAAAATGAAATTCAAATATTTAAACTGTAACTGAAATATATATATATAATATAATGTCTAGTTTAGTATTTCTCAGGTACTGGATTATGCTCCATGTGTTATTCTCTATATTCTTCCTTGCAATGGAAGAAATAGCAGCCCCATGAGAAAACATAGCTAAATTGATGCAAATAACAGTGACTGTATAGACACAAGGCATATATCCTGAAATTGCAGAGCCTGTATTTTACAAGGGATGAAGGGGGGATGGGGAAGAGGAGATGCTTGACTTCTGTAGCTGCTAAGGAGCTGTTAAAACATTTTTCTTTCCAAGAAAAAAAAGAAACAAAATCCTCCCTACAATTCATTAAATTAGAATTCAGGTTGGAGACCTTGAGTTTCAGTGTTAAAACTCTTGACTGTTACCAGATAGCTTGAAAATAAATCTTCCACACTGGAAAGGGACACAGAGAGAGACTGGATGAACTGCTAAACAATCAAAGCAATTATCTTTTTCTGCTTTAGAAATTGTGAAAGCCTTTGTGTCACATGGTGAAGCAGAGGGAAAGTCTGGCTGTTAGGGCCATGATAAGAAGCCTAATCAAACCATCTCCCACTAAGAAAGAAGTGATTCCATCTGTAAATTATATTAGCAGAAGGTGCTACCAAATACAGTAAAACCAAAACATAAATATGCAGACTTAGCAGAGCACTAACTAGTTTGTATATAAAGGATTTAATGAAGTATTAACCAAAACAGCTCCACAGATGCTGTGACTAACAGATGAAATGTCTGTATAAAACTTTGTTAATGAGATCAGGAAAGTGGTACAAGATACAAGCTTTTGTCAGAAGGGAGTATGCACAAATATATACTCTTAATGTGACCCAGTCACCCTGTAACTGTGATGTCCCCCAATCTGCATCACCAGATGGCAAACTGAGATCAAACTGGAAGGGAATCAATTTTAGATAAAAGGCTGCAAGTAGCTGTGGTTAGTACTTGTGTATAATTCTAGGGCCTATTTATTTGTTACTGTTGTGCTTTTTTAACTGGTTTTGGTTTGTTTTTTTTTACTGTTGTCCTACTGTTTGCTATTGTGCTATGTATCTGGCCACTCTTAATTAAGCTTTTAATAGGTTTTATTATGTATAGGTGAAGTCTTCTATCTCTGCAGCTGCATACAACACTTATGCAGAGGGTGGTGAAACTACAGAGTGAAACAATCATTGCTGAAGAATGTTTGTGTGTCCTGGTCTAGATGATCCTGCTCTGGCAGGGGGGCTGGACTAGATGATCTTCTAGGTCCCTTCCAACCCCTAACATTCTATGATTCTAAGAATCAAAAGAAGACTAATGCTGCATGCACTGTGCTGGTGGAATGGGTCTGCTACAGTTTCAGAGAAGCCTCATAACATCATCCCTCTAGCAAAGTCTCAGTAAAGTGATTTTGTGGCAGAAATGTCTAGTGACTGGAATGCCATGAAAACATTAAGTGTGATACAAATACCAGCAACTCTAAATTTCTAACTCTAGAATTTTAAGCATGCTCTTCACATGCTTAAAACCCCATTAGTACACTTCAGTACTTAGCTTGTGACACCTTCAGATGCAGATCACCTCTGCCTAACAAGGTTGAGACATCTGTGTTCAAGCTACACTTCCTGCCCTATGCCCCAGAGCTAACCTTTCCAAAGTCAATTTCAAGAACAGGAATGAGATTATCTGGCTATGAGCTGTATGAGGGAATATATGGTAACAGTGCAAACAGCTGAGGCATGGATGTAACAAGGAACAATACCAGGTGATAACAAAACACTGCCTGGTCCCCTGGATAACTGGTACATGCCTGTGAGCTGCACAATCAGTAGACACACTCCCCACTGAAAACCAAAAGCAGGCCTTGCTGAGGCATTGCTTGGTAGATGTAGAATTTTAATAAATGAAGTCTCTAGAATTAATCAAAATAGGCAGAATAGAAGTTGTGAGCCCCAGAGAAAGTGCCTATCCCCATGGGACCGGGAGAAAGGCACAAGAAGGTGGGGTCTCTGCACCCCCTTTCAGCAGGGAGGGAGGCAGTGCTCCCATACACCCCGAGTGTGACAGGCAGGTGGGGACACAGGATAACCTAACACACAACTGCTGTGGGAGCTGAGTGAGAGGCAGAAAGCCCAGGCTGGGCTTGGCACACGAGTGTGTGTCAAATGCTGAGGCAGCAGCACACATCCACCTACCCATCCACCTACCCACTGGCAGGTGAAGGCTGCAGCCTGCAGATGCCAAACCTGCCCTCGCCATCACCACCAGCCAGGAGTATGTTTTTCACCCAAGATACAACGAGTAGTAGTGTCTCCAGGCAGCTGGCACAGAAGCCTCTTGGATTACAATGCCACCAACATATGCTCACCAACAACAGCAATTACAGTCAACACACATTTCCCCCTCCCCCCCACCCTGAGACCTCCAAGGACAAAGACTCATTTAGGCTTCCTCTTTCTTTCATGATGAGAGGGAGGAGGGGAGCTTCACCCAGTTTTCAAATCTCTGTGGAGGCTATTCAGCAATTCTGTGATGTTTATGCATTATAAACTGTTCAATTAAAATCAAGAGTACTTAACATTTTTAAAATAAACTATACTAGTTGTAATAATGCAAGATTCAACTGATTCATTATCATTTTGCATGAAATGATGAAATTTCTTTCAAAAAACATGTGGGCTCCTGATCATCATAAATCATTCATAGCACACATCTTAAGAGTAAGATAACAGCTGTTGGGAATGACTGCATATCACATTACAAGATATACATCTTTAGTTGCATGCAAATTAAATTATTTACTAATATGAACAAAGTAGAGAGGAAATGGGTGAGGAAGAAGAAAGGTTAATACCTGTTGTCTTCGTTTCTCTTCTTCAATAGCAGCTTTGGCTTCTGCCTCTTTTATCTGTCCAGACAGACAAAGTGATAAGCAACTGTTGTAAACAGCCTGTTTGCTTATAGTCATAATTACTCCTATAGTATGGTTCTCAGCCTAAGTGAGAAAAATCTTCAAGTCTCATCTCATTCATATTACAAAATATTCTCAGAAAAAGCTGCATCATCTCACATTTGGAAAATGTGGAACATCTAATGGAAGCTACAAGGTTATAAACTGAACTTCTGACTTCAGCTTGACAAGCTGACCTACCAAATATAAAACTAAAAAAGAGCAGTTTGTTTCCTAACAGCCAGGAAAATTCCTAAAGATGGCTATTCTAAGTTTTCAGCAACTTTATACTCAATACTTTACACACACAGATAATTCCTACATATTTACAGAATTTACACACACATTTCACTCTTTAACTATCCCCTGTCTACTACAGCAAAAGGAAACCTCTGTATTATGATTCTATATATTGGAAAATGCATAACCAAAATGCTTTAAAGCCCTTTGTGCAATGAAAACCAAATTACAAATGTTCCACTATCAGGAAGTCCTGTGAAACAGAATCATGGGAGTTACAATTAATTCTGTAGATTGGTTTTATAGCATTCAAGAAAGTAAATGCTGGAAATTATTAAGAAAATAATGGTATAGAAAAAATGTCAATATGTAAACATGATATACTTGGATTTTAGCTCCTGCCTTCAGTTTTGGTCCTGTGCTAACAGAAGAATGTAAAGCCTGAACATACACAAAAGACAACAGGGTGAGGTGGTTTCCATCTAAAGAGAGGAATTAAAATAGGATTCATCAGGTGACTAACAGGGCACAAAATCCTGAATAAAATGAGAGGCTGGTTTATAACAGAGGGAAGTATCCTACTCCCACACAGCATTTGGCTAAACCTAGAAATGGAGTGCTCCAGGATGTTTACAGATACCAAAAGTTTATACTGAGTCAAAAAACAACTAGGGATGCTAAAAGGAGAAAAATCCAAAACCCATCAATCCAGAGACCATCAAACAGAAAGACACCACCTTGATCTCTAAAATTCCCCCAGTAAGACACCACTGCAGGAAGAGTATGCTGGGGAAGTGTATGTGGCTGCTGCCTTGTATACATTCCTTGGATGTTAAGCATTTTCCAAGCATACCTTAGAAAAGACAGATGTAAAAATCTGATTAATAACTCCAAATGAAAAACAGTCTTGATCCTAATAACTGGCTGATTTGCATACTAACAGGGACAACAATTTACTAAATATAGTTTGCACGGGTGGAATTTGTTCCAAACAATTTCCAGTCCAAGAGCTGCTGCTGACCAAGTGGGAAGCAGCCCAGGCTGTGCTCCTGCACACTGCAGCTCAAACAGCATGAGCTGCCAGCAGAGCAACACAACAGTCTCCACAGCTTTTCAGACTATTTTTTTTAATTGCTAAGCCATATATATATCAAATAAAAGCATTATTAATAATTTCATTAATCAAGACAATAGCAGTGTCTCTCTTTACAACAGCATGTAAAGGATCTTGTCAGCCATGCACATTTGAAATCAGCAAGCCTGGGGTGGAAAACACTGCACAGCCTCCTGCTATTTGACTGCCATCTAATGGCAGAACTTCAGCTCCAAAAGGAAAAGATGCAAGGGTGTGGAAAACAACAGAAGGGCTTCTTTTTACACTGGTGTGGTCATATTTGCCTAAAACACACAGGTGTAATGCACACAGGTAGAGGGAAGCTTAGACATTATCATCACAGTATGGAAAAATATACTTTAATAAAATGTACAGTAAGACCATAGCATCATAGAATGTTTAGGGCTGGAAGGGGCCTCCAAAGGGCATCTAGTGCAGCCCCCCTGCAGGGAGCAGGGACACCCTCAACTGGACCAGGCTGCTCAGAGCCTTGGCCAACCTCACCTGGAATAGCTCCAGGGATGGGGCCTCAACCACCTCCCAGGGGAGCCTGTGCCACTGATCCACCACCCTCAAGGTAAGGAACCTCTTCCTGATGTCCAAAAACAGTCAATTCCTCAGAAGTGCATGGGGACCAGGTGTGACACATGAAGTGTTTTATTACGAGTTACAACACTTTGTTTTTGGTAACTGACAGTTGTTTTGCAAACTGATTTATCTTGGTAAATGTCTGTAGTTAAACAACTTTTTCCAGCCACACTGAACAGTAACTGACATGATAAACTACTTCTGTCAAGTGCCTATAATAGGAGATCATTCTAGTATGTCATTTACAGGTCAGCAGAGGTTACAAAAAGGTGCTTATTAAGAATTTAAGTAGAACTTTATAACTTCATATAAAAAAAACAAACCCTCAAACAAGTAAATCAATTCTCTTCTGTGAGGAACATACTGCTGAAGTAAACCAGCAGCTGACACTGCACTGCACCACTGGGACATGCTGCTGTCCCCCACCTCATGCTCTCCTGTCAATTCACAGTGACAGAATGTTAGGGGTTGGAAGGGACTTAGAAGATCATCTAGTCCAACCCCCCTGCCAGAGCAGGGTCACCTAGACTAAGAATTCACCTTGCTTTAGCACAATCCCTGTCCTAGGAACTTATCTTCATGTTCTCAGTGGAACTGTTTGTTAAGGTTGAAATTTTCTAAAGGCATCTCCCAAGGTCTTAGCATGTGACCTATGTGCAAAGTTGCAGGATATGCTATACATGGTCCTTGTTAGAACTTGTCAATCCTGAAAGCCTGAGCAGAAATTGACAGAAGTCAGCTTAACTCACTGAGGTTTTGTGTTGTACATCTGGTACTTTTAACACTTACCTTAAAAGAAACCAAGCAAGTTATGCTCTGATTCTTTTTGTTTGTGGTTTGTTTTTTTTTAGAAAGTTATAAAAGCTACCCTGTCTGTGTGACAGCATGCAGCAATTTCTTTACTTCATAAAGCAGCAGGGCTAGGGAGAAGTCACATTTACAGCAGGGTAAAAAGTGTACTCCAATTGCAGAAAACTTGCCATTCTTCTGGTACAGGATAACTAATAGAGTGTGACAGGATTACATGCTTTATGTTGGATAAGTTGAGCACTCAATGGCTGCAAAACTTTCACTGGAAAGAACAGATTTAATGATGCCCTGTGAAGTGGCTTGGCCCTAATCTTACAGCATTAATCATCAGAGATGCCAATTTTATCATCACTTGCCCTCAGTGCAAGAAAAAAAAAACCAGTTCTAGCAAAAAGGAAAAAAAAAATAAAGAGCTAGCCAAAAGAATAGTTTTAAGACAGTATTTTACTGAGTTAATTAACACTGTCTGTAAACACTGTCATTCTCCCCATTATGGCAAATGCAAGTCTGAAAAAGCAGCTGCTATTAAACAGCACATCTACTTGTGTTGTGCTTTTTGCAAGTATTGCCTTGAAAAGTAATTGTGTGCTCATTTTTTCCATATTTTTCTTGAAACAATGAGAAGAAATTATAACTAGAGTGGATACATTACCTCAGATGCTTTTCGTTTCATTTCCTTGCATAATGCATCACAGTCAAGTGAAACTTGGCCTTGTATCTTGCTGCACTGTATTTCCTGTTAAGAACAGTTTGAGTCTTTTATAATCACTTCTCTATATAAATTTTGAGTTATGTCTGTTTGGTAAATAATTACCAAATAATCTTATTTAGTAAAACATCAGTTACACAGAAAATAAAGCTTAAAAATGTTACTTTAACCAATAATTGTGTACTAAATTGTCTCCTTTCTTACAAGCTAAGCTAAAAACAAGAAAAAAAAAATCAAATAATTGAGGATTTTATATTCTCCAGTAAGTCTTTTGATATTGCAGCCCAGATCTTCAGCTGATGTTGTTACAGCTCTATCAGAGAAACTGGACCTATTCTAATCTGCACCAAAGACAATCTACCCACACAAACCATGTGAAGAAAATGAACCCTTCTCAAAACTGTAAGTTCAAAATTTACCTTTTTCAGTCTCTTACAGAGACATCTGAGTTTGACCTTCTGGGTGCAGCTCAGAGGACAGCTCCCTGAATGGCAAATCTCTTTACACCTGTGACCACAGGGCAGCTATAAAGAAAAAAGAAAAACAAAACACCCACACCAATAAATTACTGTAAAATCACATAGAATCTATGAATTGGTTTTATTTCAGACACAGCACCTTAACAGAAAACCCATTCAGCTTATTAGTTTTTCCACTTAGAAAATAGTTTAATTTGCTTTTTGGCAAAAGTTTGCTTGTATTTCTCATATTTCAGTTCCTGCAGAAGGATTTCTCTTTTCTTGATACAGCTTGATTAAAAACTAATTCCTCTCATCAAGTGTTTCAAGAACAGTCATTTATACAACAATTACCCTAGCTATCTGGATGTTGAGGGAATACAAGAAGGTAAGGTAAAAAGAAAATGAAAACTGAAAATAAGTGTACTATAGCAACTTGCAGATCAGTCAACAAAAGAAAGAAGGAAGCATCAAAGGCAAAAATAGCACAACAGAAAATTCTGCTGCAAGAATCCTCTAATAGAAGATGGAATTGCACATAAGACACCTATTCAATTTATTTATAGAGGTAGCTTTAAATCCTCACACTATTTAAAAAGGTATTGAATAGAATCCTTTATTACAAGTGAAATTTCACCTCTTCACTGTCATCAAGGGATTAACACAGCTTGGAAAATGCTTGAAGAGATAAAAGTTTAAAATATACACTTTTTCACAGCTATTAAAAATTGAAAATCTAGACATATTGCATCACTTCATTCACAAGAGTAAAAATACCATACAAGATAATTCTAAACCCCAGGTGTATACACTACTTTTTCAGCAGTAAATTTGAATTCTCACGAGTTCATTGGAAGTGCCAAGTTGGCCACCTGAGCTCACACCATGAAACACATCCTTGAAAAGAATGCAAAACCTGCCAACTAAATATGTTCCTATTATGGAACAGACCATCATATTTTCATGTCCATGCAAATCACAAACTATTATTACACTAATAGATAATCTGTGGTTTGGGATCAATTTTTCAGTCCTTTTAATTTCCTATTTAAGGCAATTTAAAGCCCTTAGCTCTCATCCTCATATTGAACTATTTCTCTACTGTCCTCTCAAAAGCAACTCTTTATTCCCACAGATTATCTTCACTGAATTTCAACCATCTTAAATCAATAGTAGTCAGAACTGCATTTAATATTGCAAATGACATCTCAGCAGGAAGGACTTTGTCCAGTGTCTTAATTGCACCTTATTCTTAATAGAGCATCTTTCCCAATACATCTTCAGCTTTCATTTGCATTTCTCTCCAGTTCATCATACTGTGACAATCAGGATTTCTGCTGTTTCCTGGGAGCTTGCTATTAGCCTTGACATGCATCACCTTATTGTCTTTCTGTATCTAATACCATGCCCCAAATACATGTGTTCTGCACATGCTTTTCCTCAGTTGTCATGTACTGACAACACTCCACAAATTCTCATCAGATAATTCCAATGTCTGTTGGTGCCGAGGTCATTACAGAAAACAATGCAAGTTCAGGCATCAATCCAGTCCTTGGGAAAATATTCTTATTGTTAACATCTAGCTCCAACTTTTCATTTAGTTTTGCTGTTGTTAAGGAGGGGCTGTGGGTGTAAAAAACTAAAATACAAACAGTTGTTTCCTTCAGTCCACTTGCCTCTTTGTATTAACCCTCGTTCTAAACTAGGTATTCCCTAAGGGGCATTGACTGCAACCTTATGTAGTAGATATAATCTAGTTGTTTCATATATTGGGGAGGAAAAAAATATCAATTGGCCATCTTGTCAAAGAAAGACTTTACATTTGTCCAGACACAACTGATCAGCAGCAAATTTATCTTGCATTTTACCTCATTTTAAAAAGATGTGGGGTGAAACTTGTCTTTAAGCCTCACCTGCTACTGACATCAGACTACCAGCCAAACATGGATCCCAGCAGCTGAGTCTACTCAAGACCCCTTTGCTCCTGCATGTCTTCTGTGCAGTAAGAGCCTTTCTGGCTTCCTACCCAAGAGCACAATACACAGTAACACAATCTACTCTCACCTGCAATTCACCCCGTGCTGGCCAGAACAATCCATGGCTAGAAAGATTACTTCCAGTTTACTCTTCCACACTAATTAGAGAAACTTTCATGAAAGTCAAAGCTCAAAACACAGAGTTTATAACTGATATACCAGAGCTGCCAACAGAAGACAGTAACCCTCACTCACCTCAACTTCCAGGTGCTTCTGTAAGAAAATTCTTACATTACACATCATTAGAGCAAAATTTGCACAGCACAGATATACATTTAATCCAGTACTGAAACTTTACATACATTACACATTTAGTGTAGATTTACAGATTAAGGTCTCTGCATTGAGCTACACAGTTCACATCCACAGGGATGCAGGACAAGAATGAAGCTGGCAGCATACATTTCTTTTTACTCCCAAATATTAGAATCCACATTCCATACATCCATGAAACCAAGTATTACTGTGTCCATTTGGCTTACCTCTTTTGGACACTGATTTTTACAGGAAATAAGAAGCTCCTTCTCTTTCAAGTCAGCACGTGTTAGTTTTCTATAACATAAGAGATGTATTTGTCATAAATTCCAAATTAAAACCAACAGATTTCAATACAATTAGAGGCATATTTTAAATATATCTTACTGTAAAGTAGACTCATTTGTCCACATTCTGTGGGACTAATATAAACTACAGTGTTTTATAGACAAAAGGATGTAAATTTAGAGGATTTGAGGTACTTTCAAGAAAATGCACAAGGAACATACATGCATGGGATGAACGTTTTTAGAGCAATACTCAAAGGATAATGCTTAAATCCAGAAGTCCCATGTTACATTTTAGTAAAGTTCAGCTAAGCCTCTATCCAAACAAATGATTAATGAGTATAAATATAATATTTTTTTCCAATAAAACAGCTAGAGTTTGAAGGACTTGAGCTTCAAAGACCTTTTACACTAACTACATTAATTCTAATTACAAAATTCATCACATACTGTAAAAGAATCACATGTAGAACAAATGCTATGCAGATTACTATGTATCTGCATCATTCAAAATACTACTGAAAATAATTAATACAAAATATTATTAAAACATTCTAAAAACCAGTTCTGCTCATGAGACTCCAGGCATTTACAATAAGTTTAGCAGCAATATCAAATAAAACGTTGGCAATTTAAAAACAGAAAACTCCTCATTATATTATAAATTATAACACTGTGAGAAATTCTGTAACTTGCCATAAGAGAAGCTCCCATCCCCAGACATTTCAAATGGTTCCCAGTTAGCAGCAGTCATATTAAAAAGCTGAGTTCACCTCTGACACTTACAAGCATTCAATATAGAGTACTGATAGCTTGCAGTGACACTTGATTTTGAGCATGTGGAGACAGGCTGGGCAGTGTCCAGGGTGACAGGGCAAAACACAGCGGTGAGGGCAGCCAGGTGGCCGGGGCTTCCCACACTCCTCTTCACACTGCAAACATTCTGGACCTGCCTAACAAAACAAAAAACAAACTACTCAAGAAAGTACCAAACATTTGGTTTTTAGATGCCATTAGTTTTTTTGTACAGAAGAAAGAGTCGGGGTGTTTTTGCTAAGGGAATCCAGCTATTCAGTAAGGTATCCCTGAAGCAAAAATAATTATTAAAATATGCTTTTAAAAGAAAAGCACAAATGCCAGTATTTGTCAGTCACAGAAAGAGTTCCATTTTGCTTCCTGGGCATAAAAGGGCCTCTTCACATTAGTGCTTTGAAAGAAACTGTCATTAAGCCTGGTAATTCTCTATGGAAAACTGTTAGAAAAAGAATGTAATATTCAGAACTAACTTTTCCCACGCACCATGTTATTGTAATACTTCACTCATAACATATTGCATTTATTGATTTGAAGAAACAAACTCATTCTTATTTCCATACATATACAATAGTTGTATAATCTTCCAAAGAGTGTTAGTTTAAGGTATATGCAGCTCTGAGCTTCTCAGGTGTTGCTTCTGCTCCACATGCTGCTCAATGACTACAAGAGCTGTGGAGTCACTCTCACTCCAGGTGAGGAGATCAACATCAGTGCAGCATTAGCACATGAAATAAAGCTCCATTTTATTCATATTCTTATCTTAACTCATCCAGAACCCCAGACTGCAATCAAGTAACACACAGGTAGACTGACAGACCAGCTGACCCTACACAGGGATTTGTGAAAACTAGAACAATTTTCAGCTTTGTACTCACTTTTCATTTTGCTTCATCTTATCTTTAGCTACTGACATCTACAGCTTCTTAATCACATAAATGACTTTCTAGTAGACACTGATAAACATGAGCTTATCACCCCAGCACTTTGTAGTCTTTGGCTATTTTGCAGCATTTCAGGTACTCTCTCCTAAAGATCTGATACTTCCTCAATCCATTTATAGCTCTGCTCACTAATTTCCCCAGGAGATTGCAAATCCATTTGTATGCAGGGGATCACAAGTAGTTCACTTGACCTTGACAGTTACAAAAACTGACTTTATAAGAGAGATGGGCAAGATTATTAAATAAGGTTTTTATGAAAACAAAATAACGTATGGTAACAAACACCCAAAGAGTATAGGATTTACAAAATATATAATATTAACTCAGTTTTATAGTCTAAAGAAATATAGATTAGCCACATGTCACAGTATCAACAGGAACTGGGGAATCCAGAATACATCCTGTGCCTTCCAACTGAAAATTCTTTACTTAAAATTGAAGATAATGTATAAAATACACAAAATAAAAGCAAAAAGGAAATCAACCTACCTTCTTTCCATCTGCACTCCTGTCCAATCTAGTGACATGATGACATTCCTTCATGCAGGTGTGATTCTGACACTCAAGAAGGCGCCCACAAAATCTTTTACATGAGTAGGGGTTTGCAGAGTGACAAGGCAATGGACTGACCTAAAAGTTAAAAATACATATATATATATACACAAATATAGTGTATATATACACATACATTGCACATCTGTGCTGTGTGCATTACATATAAACATCTACACACACAGATACATTATATACATGTACACAGAGACACAGCATTATCACAGAAAAAATGTGGTTCTTATGTATATTTGTTAAAAGAAAAAAAAAATATATAAAATCAGTGCAATGCCTATTTGACAATTGGGTTTTTTTAATAGACTTTAGGTTCCCATCCCAACATAACCACACGTTTTACACTGATATCCCAGGTAAAAAAGCCTGGTTTATTAATTCATCTAACCTGCACCAAAGTTTGCCTTTTTTGTTTTGTTTTGGTTTTTTTTTAACCAGGCTATTCTAATTTTTTTCAGTGTGATTTAATCCTCCTCTACAAACTGCACTCATGACTTTCACAGAAAATTCCTAAACTGTTTTACAGTTCCTGTAGAAGACAGTTACAGTTTGCTTTCACAGGGTTACTTGTGTTATGGCCACCCAAACATTTTACAATTCTTCAAACAGAAAATATCCCACAAGCCAGCAATTCTAAAAATCAAATACTGACTATATCAAATATAACTCCCAGAAGCAGGAAGGGGAAGAGGAAATGGGGTTAACTTAGTTAACTACATTACTTTCCTAAAGTTTAGTAGGAGAAGTCCCTCCATATCACAAGTATTTGAGGGAACTCATTGTTCCCATTTTCCAACCATTATATAATATTCACATGAAAAAAAATCAGTTTGAGATGCTGTAAAGTAAAATGTTAATTTTTTTTCCTTAACATCATGATCATTCCACAGAGAAAAAAATATGAAATTTTTGTGACATTATTACACAATAGGCTAATGTGACATAACTCATTTTGACTGGACTGAGGGTGTGATTTCCTGCTATAGCTTAGGTTGACTGAACAGAAAGTTTGAGTAACTGGTTCATACTCCCCCCTCCTAACATCCTACAACTCAGTCTCTGATGGCTTAGGTTTCTGTTGACTAAATAAGCAAGAGCCAGCAATGGGCCTAATAAAAGAGGGTCTGAAGTGATGAATAGTACTGTAGTCAGCAAACACACCCATCAGAATCAGAGAATGACTGGAATAGGTTGGAAAGGACCATAAAGATCATCTAGTTCCACCCCCTCTGCCATGGGCAGGGACACCTCCCACTAGACCTTGATCAAAGCCCTAAATTACCCAAGCTTTTATCATTCCTAATATCCTGTCCTTTCTCATCCTCCTCCACCTTCCTCTTCCTCAGAGGTTTAACTTTCTTTCAGTTGCAACATATGGAGTCAAAAGGATGCTGGAAGTTAAAAGACTGAATGAAAAAGGGTGCTAAACATTTAGATCTGTTACTGTCCTCTTCTCTACCTTTTCTTGCTTCACCCATTGCCACTTGATTTTTATGACTAGTGGTTCTGCTGCACCTGTCACAGCAGATCAGGCCAGCAACAGCAGATTAGGTCTGTGGCTACACAGTTCAAAATGCTGATGAGGCTTCTCCCAAGAGTTACTCTTCCATCAGATGAGGACACAGCCACTATCTGCAGTTACAGAGAACCAGCAGAAGCACAGAGGAAGAAGTGGAGCATCCCTCCTGGGAGCATCTCTCAAGTACAGCAGATGAGATGCAGTGTTGAATGAAGCTGGGGGAAGGAAACACACAAAGCAGGAAACAGCAGCAGCATTCAGACAGTAGCTGCATGGAACATCCCAGCCCTCTGGCTGCCTCCAGCACAGCTTCAGCTTGCCTGCTCTGTGACTTGCCTAAGTCTTGAAGTCCAGTAAGAGAGCATTCTGGAATCAACTGACATTGTAGCCAAAACCAAAAGAATTTCAATTAATTTAAACTTACATTATATGTTCAGATTTTGTTTCCATTTTTTCACAAGTCAATCTGTTATGGATATTAGTAATAAATCCAAAGTAAAGTTTTAATTCTATAGTTGAAAGCATTTCTGAAATGGCTCTTGCTGCAAAGACAACTATCAAAGAAGCCACAAACTGCAGGAGGCTGATGAGCCAAAGAATAAAGGATGCAGTTGAGAACCAGAATTATTTTATGAAAGCCAAATGGAAAAAGAAATAAATTACAAAGACATCATTTTCAAACTACAGGTCTTTTGCAGGACAATAGGAATGCAAAGACAAAAGGACAAGAAAACTTCCAGCACATCTCCCAAATGCATAAAAGCAACTAACAGATACATCAGTAGAATATGAAAATTTAAAAAAAGTACAACAGGGCAGGAAAGTTTTAGAAGTATTTATAAGGTATTTAGCCACAAAGATGAATCTCATCTACTTTTACATTAAATTTTACCTAGATGAAGAATAATGGTCTTCCTCCTATAAATGAACCACAACTAAAAAAAATCCATCTTAGAATAATAAAATATATTGTTAATTTCCCACTAAAATGCCCCCAAATCAAGAAGCAAGGAGAGTCCCATCTGCCTGGTAACAGCAGGACTGATATTACAGGATACTCAAAATACTCATCACAGAAACAAAACCAGAACGTTTCCCTTTGTCTAAGAAAATTCAATTAAATGAAGCAACTACAAGAGAATGAAATGTAACAGATAAATTAATACCATATCCATTCATCCTTTGTCCTCATTTACCTTCCATGGGCTTTAATTACTGCTTTCCTAAGAAAACATATTTTTAATATAAAAATTATCTGACCATTTTATTTCTAAAAAGCACATGTACACTACTGCTCTGAAATATTGATGATTATAGGAGTTCAAAAAACATCAAGTTTTCTTTTTAAGGTGGCAGCAAGTGCTGATGATAACAACAGTCTAAAATAAGTAGTAACAGAGTACAATAATGAGCCCTTCCCAGCAAAACCTGGCCTGAGGAAATTGCTACTTGGATCACTTGTGAAAAGTTCACATTTCCCAGTGGAAAATCCCCACAGGGGCTGGAAACTACTGAAGGAGGTTAGTGTCCATGAACACACACAAGCACTTTCTCTTGTTAACAAATTAATTTAGTTAGATGTGAGATTGCTTCTTAAAAGTCGTGTCTGTAAAACACTGAACAGCCATTATATGGTTTTTATTTTGTTTTTATAGATCTCAGAACAACAAGAGCATGTACAATGGACATAAAATTCACTATAAACACCCCCTCACACATATTATAATAAATCACTCTTTTCCTTGACTGCTATAAAAATCTCCAAAATTAAGACATTTCATTCCACTTCACAAAACTGAAGGAAGCACTGCACTCTGCTGGCTGCCAGAAGGAAGGTTTAATCCAGAGTATCATATAGTGTCCATAAATCTAAGTAATTACAATTATGTATAGATTTCATGAGATTTTTTTCCTTCTTTGCTATACTAATCTATAAAGCAAACATTACCCAAGGCCACTGACTGATTCTGCTAAGACTATGCAACAGAACACAGTTTGGGGGGTTTTGAAATGACTTTTTCTTGCTTATTCTGAATAAATAGTTAAAATATGTAGCAATTGGAACCATTTTCTCTAAGAATAAGAGCCATTCTGTCCTCTTATGGGGAGGCACAAAAACTTCATAAGCATGTACATCTCAATAGTACTAAAACCAGTAATATAATCTAGAACAGATTATATTTTGGGTCAACTGTCCATGGTATTTTGTTTGTACATAAATTCAGTAAAGGTAGGGTAAGATTGGATAGGTCCTGTCATAAAACAAGTCATTGTCTGTATCCTAGCTAATGCACATCAAAGTGTTAGTGTGGAAAACAAAGACAAACCCCCTGTTGTGTCAACAATAGGCACAGTTGTTCTCCTTCAATTTCACAGCACATTTTTCTTCAGCAACCAACAAGCTGTAAAATAGCTCCATGGAAGCTGGATTCATTCTGATATGTAAGCCCTTGTGATAATGATTTCATGAATTTTTAAATATATTTTTAAAAATCAACCCAAACTATAGTATTTCTCTCTAATAATTTTTTTTTAGACTTTTAAAAGGCAGTTTCCATGACTCACCTCATGCTGCCCAAGACATTCCCTGTTAAAGAAGAGAAAAAAAAAAGAGATTTAGAAAACGTATTTAATAAGGGACTTAAAACAGGGACAATAAGTTTCACACAAAAATATGCATGTAGTTTTAAAAGGCCAAACTAAGAGAAAATAATCTATCTATGCAGATCAGTCTTTCATCAGTTGTATGGATCATTGCATTTTATGATGGCAATACCAAAATCAGTATTTCATGTGCAGATTATTATACTTGTAGATAAATTATTTTTTAAATTATTATCATTTTCATGAAATTACCTGCACTGCTTCCAAATATATTCTACTTTGGCACTACTAATATATCACTTGACCTTTTTTTTTAGTTATTTCAGAGAATGATCTGGCCTACTCTTATTTTTACAGTTCTGTTCCTTTCAGAATGGTCTAACACTCCTAGGAAAGAAAAACTGCACTTCTTGAAGGTGTTAAATGGTGACTTACCTAAACACTGATATCATTTAAAAAAAAAATAAATATTTCACTCAATTTAGTTTGAAAATGATTTTTTTTTCTTTTCACCTCTGATTTCATAGCTGTCATCTCATTCCCAAGTATTGTTTTGATTTCTCTACTGAAACCTTGTAAGAGTAATTAAAAGAAAATCCTCTTTACTAAATCTTTACTAACATGACCAGTCCTTTAATATAGTGAGCATAGTCTAAAAAAAAAGTCTATTAAACACCACCAGTGCCCCCAGGTTAATAAAAATGGTCTTGACAACAACTTATTGCATCTGAAGAGAAAAATATGGTTATTTTTTCTGTCCAGCTCTACAACAGCATATAAAGAAAATACCTCTTTCCATAAAATCTTTTTTAAAAATATTTTTGTTTTCTAATACTTACACTGGTATAGGAACCTGACAGGGAGGGCATGGTAATGCAGTTTGAATAAAAGCTGGCTCAGAGGGCTGATCCCAAGGACCTGCAGACTGGTGCTAAGATCAAGACAAAAAATAAATGGAATTATCAGCTTGGCCATAAACAAACATATCTAGAGATCTCAGTTCTAACATATCCATCTTCTAGTAGATAACTTTTTACTAATGGAAATCTCAACATCTCCTACACAAAAAAAAAAAAAATAATTACAGTTTCATCATTAGCATAGTTAGGGATAGGAAAATGGAGGCCTGTGGTCCTACTGCTAAAAAATCAAGCTCAAGGTCAAAGAAACAAAGAAACAAACAAAAAAACCAACCAACAAAACAATTCTAAGCATTTAATAGAGGTAAAAGTGTAAAAATATTTCATTTACTAGACAAGTTTAATTATCATCATGCAGTGCATGCATCATGTTTAAATATGCCCAAAAAATTCTCACTTCTAAATTGTGCAAATTTACTACAATTTACTAAAATTTCAGTTAAAACATATTTTTTGCTCTTATGTTAAAAGTAATGTATCACAAATGTTTAATTTCAAATGTAAACAAACACCAACAAAAATCTTACAATTTCTTGAATCATTGTAACTGCTGAAAACTGTTCCTTCAATTATATATATTGCAAAATTAATTAGGTTGCAACAAAGGAGCTAGAACCACTTAGTTTCTCCGCTGATAATCAGGACCTCTGTGCTTGATTGCTTACTTAGTCTGAACTCCAAAAGCCTCCAAAATAAGATTAAGATCAAGCAGCTGTTCCTCATTCTTCAGAACACAGATCATTTTTTGGTGTCTACTTACTGAGCCAGTTTGCTTCACCAGTGCTTCGTCGTGGCAGGCAGCAGGGCACAGGTGGCCACAGGGCAACGTTTTCTGGCAGGACTGGCGACAAGGAGGACACCGACCAAAGTGACAGAAGTGTTTCTCCTGGGTGGAGTGGTGACAGGTAGGTGGCCGACTGAAGTGAAATCCAAAACCAAACCAGTAGGACAGTAAGAAATAGGAAATTACAGTCACTGGACAGTTAGGAAGTTCCTCCTTCTGCCCGAGTGCCCGGGGTCCTGCTGCGGCCACCCCGCGTCATTCTGGGGATCCCCGAGCATCCTCTCAGTCTCACCCAGTGTTAGGACAAGAGGCAGCTGGAGTAAGTTGGAGGATGAGAGGTTGAGGGGAAACACAAGAAAAAAGGTGGTCACAGTGAGGATGGCAGAGCCTGGCATGGGTTTACCCAGGGAGGTTGTGGAGTCTCCTGCTCTGGAGACATTCCAGACCCACCTGGATCTGTTCCTGTGTGACCTGATCTAGGTGACCCTGCTCTGGCAGGGGGGTTGGACTGGATGATCTAGGTCCCTTCCAACCCCTGATTCTGATTCTATGCTCAAAATACAAGCAACAGAGATGAACAAGGCATTCATTTAAAAATGTTTACTTCTCACCTTCAGCAGTAGTTAATATTACAGTAAAATTATATAGGAGTTCCATATGAAATTAAAATTAAAGTTGGCTTTGCACATTCAAACAGGTATTTCAATCCTAATTCTACTCTCTGCTAAGCCATCATGCTAAACCCCAGCAGAAAATATTCCCCTGGTTTGTTTTGCTAGTCAAGTTTTCTGGGTAAATTGCCTCTTGGAGGTACTTCACAATGTACCAGAGATGACCTGAAGAAGTGAGCAGGACTGCAGAGTCAGATGTGCTTGCTAGGACAGCACCTCTCCAGTAACAGCAGCAATCTGCTCACAAAGCCACAGCATCAGAGATGTCTGACAGGAAGCACTATTGCTCATCTCCATCTGCCTAGTTAACTGAGGAGTATCTGTAATCCTATTAAAGGAATAATTTGGGGTTTTTGAAGTTGTTTTTCACTCTTTTCTTTAAGGACACCTCAAACTCCACTGAAGAACCTGAAACAGACATGATTCCTGTACTGACCTGCAGAGCTGCTTGCACTTGGGAGGTCGGATGGTGCGCTCTCTGCCACAGGGCACTTTAATGACAGTTCTCCCACAGTTGCATTTCACATCTACAGTCTCTGGACATGGATTACAACTACCTATAAATAAACAGTATGATAAACTGAACAAGCTACTGATTATTTAAAAAAAAAAAAAAAAAAGTGAAACTAACTTAACTCTGAATATGCACATAGTATAATTGTCCAATTCTGTGGAAGTAATAGATGGCTGTTCACTTTTTATTTCTGTGTTGTTTGAAATCCCTCTTGGGAAAGAGAATTTAATTTTTAATTTAAAGAATAGTAATTATTATTCTAGACTTGTTAACTGGGATCAAGTTAGAAAAAATCCCCTCTCACATTTTAAAACTAAGGATTATTAAAGCCCAGTCATTTGGATCACACAATACTTAAATATTTTCTATTTCAGTCTTAGATATATCTAAGTAATTTTCCATCTCTATTCAAAGAGACATTGAAACACATACCATGTAGATTTTGTTTTTATACTGCTGTTAGTAATAACTAATATTGTCACTGTAGCCATGCTAAGATGCAATCAGTATGAAATACAAGAAGATAGTCAATGTAAAATGTTATGCTATAATGCAGCATTAGCTCCTTAGTTTTCTGGCCAGAATTTGACTCTATAATTATAACCAAACTAATGCAGAAAAACAGTTACCCATTAAAAAACAACACACAAACCAAACAAAAACCCCAAAGAAAGAAAGAAACAAACAAAAACACCACACAGATTTCCAGGATTTTGTAGTAGTAGAAGAGAGGGAAAACAAAGGACAAGAAGAGATGAGCACAANGCAGCTGTTCCTCATTCTTCAGAACACAGATCATTTTTTGGTGTCTACTTACTGAGCCAGTTTGCTTCACCAGTGCTTCGTCGTGGCAGGCAGCAGGGCACAGGTGGCCACAGGGCAACGTTTTCTGGCAGGACTGGCGACAAGGAGGACACCGACCAAAGTGACAGAAGTGTTTCTCCTGGGTGGAGTGGTGACAGGTAGGTGGCCGACTGAAGTGAAATCCAAAACCAAACCAGTAGGACAGTAAGAAATAGGAAATTACAGTCACTGGACAGTTAGGAAGTTCCTCCTTCTGCCCGAGTGCCCGGGGTCCTGCTGCGGCCACCCCGCGTCATTCTGGGGATCCCCGAGCATCCTCTCAGTCTCACCCAGTGTTAGGACAAGAGGCAGCTGGAGTAAGTTGGAGGATGAGAGGTTGAGGGGAAACACAAGAAAAAAGGTGGTCACAGTGAGGATGGCAGAGCCTGGCATGGGTTTACCCAGGGAGGTTGTGGAGTCTCCTGCTCTGGAGACATTCCAGACCCACCTGGATCTGTTCCTGTGTGACCTGATCTAGGTGACCCTGCTCTGGCAGGGGGGTTGGACTGGATGATCTAGGTCCCTTCCAACCCCTGATTCTGATTCTATGCTCAAAATACAAGCAACAGAGATGAACAAGGCATTCATTTAAAAATGTTTACTTCTCACCTTCAGCAGTAGTTAATATTACAGTAAAATTATATAGGAGTTCCATATGAAATTAAAATTAAAGTTGGCTTTGCACATTCAAACAGGTATTTCAATCCTAATTCTACTCTCTGCTAAGCCATCATGCTAAACCCCAGCAGAAAATATTCCCCTGGTTTGTTTTGCTAGTCAAGTTTTCTGGGTAAATTGCCTCTTGGAGGTACTTCACAATGTACCAGAGATGACCTGAAGAAGTGAGCAGGACTGCAGAGTCAGATGTGCTTGCTAGGACAGCACCTCTCCAGTAACAGCAGCAATCTGCTCACAAAGCCACAGCATCAGAGATGTCTGACAGGAAGCACTATTGCTCATCTCCATCTGCCTAGTTAACTGAGGAGTATCTGTAATCCTATTAAAGGAATAATTTGGGGTTTTTGAAGTTGTTTTTCACTCTTTTCTTTAAGGACACCTCAAACTCCACTGAAGAACCTGAAACAGACATGATTCCTGTACTGACCTGCAGAGCTGCTTGCACTTGGGAGGTCGGATGGTGCGCTCTCTGCCACAGGGCACTTTAATGACAGTTCTCCCACAGTTGCATTTCACATCTACAGTCTCTGGACATGGATTACAACTACCTATAAATAAACAGTATGATAAACTGAACAAGCTACTGATTATTTAAANAAAAAAAAAAAAAAAGTGAAACTAACTTAACTCTGAATATGCACATAGTATAATTGTCCAATTCTGTGGAAGTAATAGATGGCTGTTCACTTTTTATTTCTGTGTTGTTTGAAATCCCTCTTGGGAAAGAGAATTTAATTTTTAATTTAAAGAATAGTAATTATTATTCTAGACTTGTTAACTGGGATCAAGTTAGAAAAAATCCCCTCTCACATTTTAAAACTAAGGATTATTAAAGCCCAGTCATTTGGATCACACAATACTTAAATATTTTCTATTTCAGTCTTAGATATATCTAAGTAATTTTCCATCTCTATTCAAAGAGACATTGAAACACATACCATGTAGATTTTGTTTTTATACTGCTGTTAGTAATAACTAATATTGTCACTGTAGCCATGCTAAGATGCAATCAGTATGAAATACAAGAAGATAGTCAATGTAAAATGTTATGCTATAATGCAGCATTAGCTCCTTAGTTTTCTGGCCAGAATTTGACTCTATAATTATAACCAAACTAATGCAGAAAAACAGTTACCCATTAAAAAACAACACACAAACCAAACAAAAACCCCAAAGAAAGAAAGAAACAAACAAAAACACCACACAGATTTCCAGGATTTTGTAGTAGTAGAAGAGAGGGAAAACAAAGGACAAGAAGAGATGAGCACAATTGACAGGAAAAACACAAAAAAACCAAAACCAACCAAACAAAAAACCCACTAAACCCAACAACACAAAAAAAATCCAAACCAAACAAAAAATTGGGATAACTACTACATTAACCTGTCCTGTCCCCTTAAGAATCACTGCCTCAAAAGCACAATTGGCTGAACAAGATGTGAACTATTTCCCAAGGTGTTGCAATTTGTAGTCCAGAATAAGGAGGAAAATTACATAGGCACTCAGCTGCTGCTTCAGCAGGGCAGCAGCTTCTGCAGGGAAAACTGATGAGAGAGGAGCCCCTTTTTCAGTCACTCCAATTTAATCCCCTACCAAGTGAATGTCAAAGCAATTAGCCAGGATAAAAACTGCCAGGTCATTTTGGCCATTTCAGCATCTTTTTAACCAAGGACACTGGATGCACAAGTAAAATTTTTCTGTTATCTTTCATATAGTCATTAGCAAGTTCTTGTTTTCTTTTTTACCTGTAAGATGCCAATATATATATGCAAATTTGATCTTTCTTTTTCTTTTTTTAATAATTTCAGGCCACTCATATCACATGTATTCCACACTCAACTGGCACAGTCATTTCTATATGTAGTTGGACTTCGTTATGTATATTAAATTAAGATAATTATTCTGGGCAGAAGTCAAGCTATGATTTTGAATTAGGCAGTTGGAAAGGGGACAGAGCCATTTCAGAGGAACAACACTAAGCAAAATTACCAGGTAAAAACTCAAGTTGTCATTATGTAAGTCCTTAAGATCTAAACAGCATTAAAAACCACTCAACTACACTGCCCCCACAAAAAGGCCACATGTAAGAAGGGAGAGAATTCATCCAGCACCACACATAGTCATGCAAGCACAAAGTTTGGCAAAGATAAGCAATACTCCAGCACTACAAGAATCCTTCACCTATTCCTACCTCTGTGGCAGCCTGAAGGACATTTGTGATTTCTGCAGCCTAGAGTCCGCCCACAGACTTGATCACAGGGTGGACAGTTTCCTGAACAGCACTGTTAAAAAAAAAATCAACCAAACAAAGCCACAAAAAATTATACAACTGAAAATATTTCTGGTATAAATTTCCCCTTTTTTATCATCTCATTTTTTTGAACACTTCTTTAAAAAAAAATAACATTCTACTTTGTCATATTTCCTCAAATTGATGCCAGCTATAGAAAAGAAGCCATCTGTAAAGTTGTTTTAAAAAACTAAAATAATAAAGTAACAAGAAAACATGTATTTGAAAGCATCATTTCAACACACAAAAAAGGCAGAGGGTTTCCATAAAGCATAAAAACATATAAAAAGTTGAAAGACTTATAACATTTTGATCCAAAATAATTTCAAAAGTTTACACATAGGATAATCCAACATTTTGCCCCGTTGCTCTCTAATTTCTTCCACTTTTATACTTTATCATCCTCAGCACAAAAAATGTTGCTTACCACTCTGCTTTTAAACACCTTTACCTCTGCAGTAAAGGTAAGATAACTGATCCTTAAATGATCTATTTTCAGTTCTTGTATAAAGCAGCCATGTGGAAGAATAAGAGCACATCACCCACCACAATATTGGTGGATACCAGGTAAGCACAGAATCCCTATTTTCTATTATCCTGAAAGGTAACCTCCTTCTAAACTATATAAAAAAGGATGGCAATTAAGAGGAGAAATCTGGATTTTTTAGCATAAAGACATCAAGATTGCATCTACTTTCATTATCTTTTCACATAACTTTATAACTCTCAATTTACTTTTTAAGTTCACTGTAATAATAATAAAGAATACATAAAACTGTATTTTTTCATGCCTCTGTTGTAAGAAATCCACCTCTCATAGTGTCATAATTTACACATAGCAGGCAGCTTTCAGGCTTTCTTGAATCAAACTGAAAAGATAGGTCTGAGCTACCAGCTATCCCTTTGACTACAAATGAGAAGTGAAACAAAACTCAAATTCCCAGTTGTCACTCATATGAGAAGGTGGGGTGGAATGCTGCAATGTCAAAAATAAAAGAGTACATCCCTTACAAAGTTATGAGAGATTCCCAGCTCTTTCTAAGGAAATAAATGGATTTAGCTACTCTGGACTACATCAAGCATCAGTAACCACCCAAGTATATGAATGCAAAAATGCTTTCTGGAACTGAAAAGCTGTCAAAATCCCCTACCAGTTTTTAAGGCCACTGAGTTTTTGTCAGTGCTGTACTTGTCATGATTTAGAGCTCTTCAGAGAATTCTGGTATACTGCAAACCCATTTGAAAGACACTGAAGTAAACCACTCTTCCTATACGATAATATGAGGTAGAAAAACAGATTGATGCACTTGATATATAAAACATTCTAATAGAAGTTATCTAAACAATAATTTTGAGAAAGATCACCTCTAGACACTTACCTTTCTCCTACACTGGTGCTTTTGGCAGTCCCTAATTTTGGTGCACTTGGTTTCACACAGGTATGGCTTGTGACATGGCATACGCTTAGTGTGCTTCCCACAGCGACACTGCTTCTCAACTTCCTGGGCAGCAAGACAGGGAGAAAACAGGAGGGTTGTTTGTAATTCTAACCCACCACCACAGTGGAAAATGTGTTCTACTGCTGCCTGTAAAGTTCATGAGAGAGTAACATCACTTCCTGATGTGACAGAGCATTGTGCATCACACGCTCCGGGCAGATTACTTATCAGTGCAGGAACTACCTGGGGACTTTGTGCCCAAGCACACAGGGCAAGATGTAAAGTGTAAATGCAAAATAATATTAAAAAGTACCTCTGCTGCACAGTAAACCAGATTAATCATTGTGTATACATATAATTTACCAAGTATGTGAACAGGTTTATGTGACCTTCATCCCAGCTATAACATCCTCCTTACAAGGAAACAGCACCATGTTACTGCATTTCCCATTTCACTAGTGAAGAAATAGTGTAATAAGACAAAGTAGCAAGGAAGCTAGAAATGCAGGGGAAACAATAAGGTGTCTTTTAGGATAATTACTTTTAAGAAGAGCCAAAACAAAAACAAGCCAAGACAAACCCTTATCCAAACCTCAATTCAGACACACTATTAATTCAGAATTGCACTGAGGAAAAAAAGACATTGCTTTTAATGAACAGAAAGCCATACTTATGTGATAGATACAACTCATTTTCCTTAGGAGACTTACACTGTTTCAGGCATGTAGTGTTTAAAAACCCTAACAAACTGTGAAGCTGCTGCAGTCAGACTAACCTGCCTGCATATTTCACAGGGACCTCGATGACAGCGCTGGGAACATTTATGGAGGCCACATTCCAGAACTTTGTCACAACTATCACCACAGGTGGGCACATCTTCTGTACAAGGCAATGTAAACTCTAGAAGAGGAGAAGCACAAGCAAATATTTAGAAAAAAACCCCAAAATATTTAGAAAAAAAAGCATTGTTAAATATGAGTGACAATCAATAAAATGACAATTCGCTCTCATTTTTTTAAAAGCTCCTCTAGAATTACTCAGCTATTCATACAGACAATTAAACCACTGGTACTAAATAAAGCTTTTAAAGGCTTAGGCAAAAAAAGTTAATATAGTGAACTTTGGGAATCTGTAAGAACTTTTAATAGAGGCTGCAGAATTAACCTAAACTAATAACTGTCAAAGACTGGAT
>VYZU01014941.1:0-36953 GCA_013401355.1 Ceyx cyanopectus | reverse complement strand
TATCTTTTTTAAATTAAAAAATAAAATAATAAATAAAAAATTGTTAAAAAGCAGCTTACTTGATTTTCCACATGGACAGGACCTCTTCCCAGAACGAGGACAGTCTCCACAGGGACCAGCATGACAAACTTGTTCACAAGTATGATTGCCACAAGGCAAACGTTTCCCACACACCTGGAAAACTCAAGACAAATGAAGTAAATGGAATGTAACTGAACAACATACCAAGTCAAAGCAACCCAAGGGGAAAAACTAAGGCTGAGAGATGACTGGATGGAAAAAGGTAACCCTTTTCTACAGAAGGGGTCTGCACTGCATGCCACATATGGCTCAGAGGCCCATTCAATGCTGCAGAGCTTGGAAGTCCCAGCATCTTAAGGACCATACTATTATTTATATTATACTCCCTTCCTCTATAGTGTTAGCTGAAATAAACTACATTTTAACTGATAACCCTACAGAGATTTTGCCTTTCTTACTGGAATTACAATGACCAAATACCTCCTTGTAGAACTTTTTTCTTTTTAACAGTCTGTAATCCTAAGCCTTGGTCCAAAGAATAAGCTGCAAATATACTTCAAAGTAAATAAGCAAGAAACTCTTATCTACGAATCTGTGGTTTCATGCTTATTTTTTAAGAGAGCAGACAAAATTTCAACCTCAAGTATAAGAAAACAGAATATATAATACAGTCACTGTCAGTCACTGCTAGCCCAATTCCAGAACAGTGACATCTTAGCTACTGTCAGAAACAAACTGGGGCACCAAGTAGATCCATTCTCAAACACTGCTGCTTAATTTTTCCATTATTTTCAAAAAACAATAAATTCTTCTCACAAAATTTTTCCCAACCCTTCATACACTGAGTAATCAAATTCTATAAAGATGAGAAACAAGCCAAAAAGGGCAGCAACATACTTGACTGCACTGCCACTGAGGACTTGCACAGAGCCTTTCTGCTGTCTGCCTCCCGCAGATGCACCGCTGCTTGCTGACTCGTGGACAAGGCTGACACTCTCCTGTGTGCAATAGAAAAGTGACATTGAGAGTGACCCTGAGTGACACTGCAAAAGAATGTTGAATCTTAATGATTAAGATAATGATTCTGAGGTTCAAGAAGGTGAGTGTACCTGCATGACAGGCATTCTCACAAGCATGCTGCCCACACAGCAACGTGCGCCCGCACGGCAGACGACACGACCACTCCTTGGCACTGCACCTTCTGGGCACTGGCTTGGCCTTCTGACAGTGACAGGTCGTTGTGACCATCTTTGGGCAAGGTGGACAGGGTCCTAAGGACAGGAAAAGGAGTACCTCATTAATGGCTATTCAGCAAATGCAGCCTTGGCTATATCTGTCTTAGTCTGAGAATGAACAGGGCTCGCAGATTATCAGTAACCCTGTGTAACAACTACATAAATACAGGGCACAAGCAAGAGGTACAAATGGATTTACCTGGATGACAAAGCAGCAAACATTTGTGTCCACAAGAGGGTTTGAATTCCCTCTCACATATCTGACCACAGGAGTGAGGTACCAGCCACGGGTCCACTGTTGGATTCTCCACTTTTCCACAATAGCAGAAATATTTACTGGGAGTTTCAGACCGTTTGTATTCAAACCTACATTTTGGACTACAGCAAAGGAAAAAGGGAGTCAAGTGAAAAGCAATTTTTTGAATAATTTTTTTTTAAATAAGCAGATTTTATCATGGCAGTTTCCCAATATTGTTACCAGGTTAACAAATTTTTACAACTGCTGTAATCAATAACAACATAATTAATTTTATAACATACAATAAAGGTCTTTATGTATGCCAGATGTTACAAGAATGTCTAATAGTTCTATCACTGCCATTTTTTTTTTCCTCTATGAATATATACCAAGCTGGGTTATGCAAGTTTGCTGATGACACCAAACTGGGAGGAGTGGCTGAGACAGCACCAGCCTGTGCTGCCATCCAGAGTAACTGGTAAATAAAACATGGAACAAAGATGCACAGAGAAACAGTGACAACTTTCAGACAAAAACCCACTGAAAAAGCAGGCTTTGTTATTAATGCAGCCACATTATTACCTTCTTTATACAATCTCATGTAAAACTACAAGACCAGCTTTAGTACCTCAGTATAGAGATTTAAAAAAAAAAAACACAACCAAACATCTTGCTATTTTAGAACTGGTATTATTTATTTTCACTTGTGCTCACAAGAGACAAACAGGTAAAGCTATTCAGAAATACATATTAGAATCTGAGACACATGACAGATAAATTAACTTCTCAGAGGTTAAAACAAATTTGATGCAGCAGGTTTTTAATACCCTTGTGAAATATTCCCAAATCATGCTAATGAAAACTTAAAAAGAATTCCAAAAAAGCAATAAAAAGTCATTCTTCTAAACCTTTTGTTGTTGTTGTTGGTGTGCATGTATTTAGAAGTAGCATTCCCTTCTAAAGTAGCTCCAGTTCACACACATTTCACAACAAAAGTACTATAAATGTACCATGAAGAGCTCACCATGGCCAGGGATAATCTTTCTTCCCAAAATCATCATCTGTCAAAGGAGAAGACACGAGGAACAGGCTGTCCTTGGCCCACTTCTGGATACACACCAGGTGAAATATACAAAAGCATCCACAACAGCTCCAGACCTAAAGAGCAGGTAAAAGGGCCAATTGCTTTATATTCTTTATTTCCACTGATAACCACCCATAATACCTAAAGAAATAGCAGCTTATTATTTTTCCATTTAAAAAATAGTTTCCAAATATAGATTATACCTAATGTTAGACTACCCTGGGCAACCTACTCCAAGTGCCATGCTACCTCCTAGTAGTCAATCTGCACATCCCAAGCCCCAGTTTGTGCCATTATCCCATATTACACCACCTGTCACCACAAAGATAACCTTGGCTTTAGCCACCTTCACAATTCCAAGGAGACAGGCTGCAATCTTGTCATCCCTTTGTCTCCTCTCTGCCAGACTACAAAAGCCCAGCTCCTGCCCTACCTTTCTCCTTGTCCCACATTCTAGGTCTCTAGACATCACAGGAGCAGGAGTACTAAAAAGAACTTTTCCCCTTTCAAACTTTAGAATTTACATAATTAGAAAAAGATTATTAGATATATGGCTTTCAATTTAGTATCTTTTGTTCAATGAGTAAGAGAGGTATAAAACATAACAGAATTAAAAGCAAATGTGTATGAGTTGGTTTTTCCAGTATCCTGATTCCACCAATAAATCCTTCTGTTCTTGTTCCCAGTGTATTCACTTTGTCAGTTGGAGTGAAATCACCATCCTTTGCTTAGAATACCCACCTGATGGTGAAATGCAATTTAAATATCAGAAATACAGTTTTATTACTTCAGTACTTTCCACATATTGATGTCTTAAATGATTAGCTTAGATTGATTGCAACAATTTGGTAAGAGAAATGCAGCAGAAAACTTTTTTTTAACACACAACATAGTTAAAATGACATTGTTAAGGAGAATTTCCCTATAAACTGATAAAGGACAAGTCAATGACATAAGTAACTAACTTCTTAAAACTAAAGCTAAACAAGAGGCATTTAAGTAAACAAACTTGGCCATAACATTATGTAACATTAAGATTAAAAATAACTAATAAACCACTGAGTTGTAAAAGAAGATTTCCAAATGGCAAAATAATCTCACTTCTGCTAAAATGAGATTAACTTTATCAAGAGACACAGAACTTCAAAATCTGGATAAACATACTTGTTAAACTCTGAAAGCATATGGATTCACTACATTAAGAATTAATAGAAAAGATAATGCATTTCCTTCTAAAAGAAAATGAAGAATTAGTTTCATTGAATACTTGTAGTCCATATACACCCAGCATAAGCAGTTAAGGATTTTCTGCACTTTATTAATGTTAAACATACTTGAATCAAATATGTGTTTGTCACTGTAACTTTAACAGGGTTAGGCACATCAATGTCACACTTAAAAGCAAAAGAGATTTGCCCTGAATCCTCTCCCATGAAAGATGTACCTGTGTAAGAATCTTCTCAGTCATGCCACCTCTCTCTCTCACCCGATCAGCATCTGGAGCAGTAAAGTTTCTCTTAGCTCTCCTGCTAAAAATCTAACAAGACTATTTCCTAACTTTCTAGTATTTCTTGCTTTGGTGTTTGCTACAGCATAACTTACTGAACACACCATTGCAAACACTGGCCTTCAAGAACTTCATTTTTTTCATCTGCTACTCACTGAAATTTAAAAATAACTATTTTTATATTATGGTAACAAACCTATGTCAAAAATATTCTGATTACAAGTGACATATAGACTAACACTTCTTTAAGTGTTTGAAAAAAATCAAAATATGCTAAATATCACATTTAATACTCTATCACTTTAAAACTACCAATCCTGATAATTATTAATATAATTAAACACAAGCTATTCAGGCAGTTATATCTTTAATTTGAAAGACTACTGTTAAAAAAAACAATACTTACAGCTTGGTTCCTTTTCACTGAAGCAATGCAGATCAGACATGTCATAGCCCCTGACTGAAAAGCTTCATTCATGTACTGTCTTGTACGTTCCAGTTCACTTGCATCTCCATCTTTAATGAATAAAGATTTTTAAAGCAATCAGTAATCACATGCTATTCTGCACATGCTGACACTGCTATAAAAGGGTTTGTTTTTTCTTCTCTAAACAATCCCAGTTATGTATTATAACAAAACCAGTTTATTAGAAGCACTCCAGACAGTTTCAAAGCTATACCATTGTTTCCGAGTAAAAAACCAAGAAGTACTGTCAGCCTGCAGTGCTGAGAACAAATATTTTTAATATAAAACATCAGAATAAAGTGCTTTCCCTCCAATTATGGAAAAAATATACTTCACAGCCCATACTACAGCATAGTTTATGCTTTCATACCAAAATAAAAGTAAAGAAATTACCAGTTTGACTGGTGTAAATGGTAAAAGTTTTGGCCAAAATTTTTCCTTGTTTTGCTTCAGCATCTTCATCATCATCTTCAGATGAGGAGCTAAACTGATCTTCAACTAGCTTTTTTGCTGCAGCTTGATTAGCCTTCTTAATTTCATCAAATTTCTTCTGTGAAGAGAATTCTGTTAAGAGACCAGATTAATGATGATCAATACAATGACAGCAACACCACAATGACCTACAGTTATCTCTCCCAGCACTTGGCATTTTAAAAATTATTACTTCTGTTCATCTTCCTCCCCCAACAGGTTTTATTGAACTAGTGTGTCTATGCTATTCCACAGCTGGTAGTATTAAAATATAAGGGTTTTTTTAAATTACTGCATGTGAAAGAGAGGAAGATTCTCACATGGAGGGAAAAAAAAAATGTAATTTTAACAGAGTTCATAATAAATCAAAATGCCTTAACAGAGAGACATAAAAGGTCTTCAGCAGATAATGGGTCTTAAGTGCCTTTCTAGTCTTTGTATTAGACTGTCAGACCAAAGTTATTTAGTGGGGTTCCCTCAAGTTTACTTTTAGAGCTTTCCTTAAGAAATGATGCTGCCACTGAAGAGATCTCAGTAGTGGTCATTTCTCCACCTACCAAATATTTAATGAGCATTAGCTTGCCCTAGTAACAGCCTCGTACACTGGGAAGCCCTCATCCTTCCCAGGCCGGGGCAGTGTGGCACACCGGCCAGAGGACCTAACGCTCGTCCCTAGCGAGCACCACTTTGTGTTCTTTCCAATCATAATGAAAAAAAAAAGCTGTTTTGCCCATTACTTCACTCTAAATTTACTCTTCTGCCTGCAGATCAGCGGCTGTGCGCCCTGCAGAGGAGGCAGCCCCAGGTCCCCAGGGCCAGTAGCCGAGGCCTCCGCGTTTCCCCGCAGGCAGCGGGTACCTAAGGGCAGCAGTGGGCACCCGGGGAACAGCAGCTCGCTACCGCCAAGCGGCACCGCAAGGAATCGGGGCCGGGGCCCGCCGGCCGCACAAGCGCCCCCCGGCCGCCCCCCACCGACCTGGGCACGGCCGGGGGCTCCCCTGGGGGGCCGCCTGTGCACCGGCCACAACCGCCGGGCTGGGGCAAGGGGAAGGGACACGACACTCACCGCTAGCCCCCTCGCCGCCGGTTCCCGCAGCCGCCACACGGGCAGAGCCGGCGGCCTTCGGGGCCGGGGGCCGGGCAGCAGCCCCAGCACGAGCGACGAGCCCGTCCCCGGGCCTGCCGCGGCCCCGGCCCCGGCCGCCCTGGCGCCAAGGCGCCTCCATTTCTCTCCCAGCGAGCGAGGGATTGCGGAGGGAGGCCAACTCTTCCTCGCACACCGAGCTGAGCTCTCCCACCCCAGCCCCTCCACTCGGAAGCGGCGGGGACGCCGGGGAGCTCCCGCTGCACCGCGACTGCAGCTCCCAGCACTGCCCGCGGAGCTGCGGGAACTCCAACACCCAGCGTGCACCGCGGCGCCACGCGGCCTTCCCGCTTCGCCCCGCCTCGTTCCGCTTTATCCCGCCTCGCCCCGCCTCCTCCCGCCTCGCCCCGCCCCGCCCGGCTTAGGCCCTCCTGAGGGAGCCATCGGGCTTGAGAGTTGGAGAGGGAACGGTGCTTGGCGCTGCCCAAGCGGGCGTCCCTGCAGCACTTGGTGCTTTGAGAGTCGTTCTGTTCTGCTGCCCTCGCCACAGCAGCAGCCCTGTGGCAGAATCACAGAATCATTTCCCTTGAAGATCAAGTCCAACTACTGAGCTAGTGCTGCGAGCCCACCACTAAACCATGTCCCTCAGCACCACATCGACACATCCTTTAACTGTCCCCGGGAATGGGGGCACCACCACTCCCTTGGGCAGCTTATTCCAGCACTTGACAAACCTTTCCATAAAGGCGTTTTTTCCCTAATGTTCAATCTAAACCTCCCCTAGTGCAACTTGAGGCTGTTTTCTCTTGTCCACTTGTAACCTGGGAGAAGAGCCTGACCCCTAGCTCACTACAGCATCCTTTCAGGTGGTTGTAGAGAGCAGTAAGGTTTGTTTCCTATTATTGTGTAAAGAACAGCTAGATTTTGAGCCATCCATATTTGTCATACTAATGCTTGCAAAAAACCTTATATTTTCTCCCCTCTTTATTCCGGCCTTTGCATGAAATAACATGGAAAAAAAAAAGGACCATTTAAAGCTGTCTGCTTACATTTCAAGAAATCAGCCAAGGTGGACCCAATGAAATAATATTTTCAAAATATTACAGCCTTCAGGACTTGCATCTGCATTATATATACCTAATTCTTTATATAATACCCCATAGTTAATTAAACTTATGTTAATCAATATATACGAAAATGTGCTTGTTCATACACAACTTTAATATCATAGACTGTATTGACTTCAAATAATGTTACCAAACCTTTCCTTCTTTCCATAAGTAGATCCAAAAAATTACTTTAAAATAGCCAGTAAAAATTCCATTTTTTGCCACTCTAAGGCTGAATGTAGGCTGAATGCATTTGCTGTAGAGCAGTGTTAGAGTGCATAAAGTATTAGCTGATAATATTATCTGTTCATGCAAGAGCAAGTTGTTCCATCCTCATCTCTTTCTTTCCAAAACCTGCTAAATATGTGCAGCTTGTAGGAAATTAGTGACATTACTTCAACAAATAAGTTTTCATAATTAATAGTCAGGTTCTACAAAGATTAGAAAATAAGGTGTTCAGTCGCATGCAGGATTTGACCCTAAGTCACATTGGCAACCTCTAGTGTTTTATTCTGCTTTTGACACTCCAGGTTTATCTGTGGATGGATCTGGTCCTTCTAAGTCTGTGAATTCCTCCTCCATGACAGGCTTCAATATTTTCTCAATTTGTGCAAGTCTTTTCTTCATTTTCTGTTGTGCAGCTTCATACTCAGCCAACAACCTGGCAAACTTTGTTTGTAACCTGTCCATTGCTCTTTCCATGTAGGTGACCTTCTCTTCCAGATCTTTAGGATCACTTCCTAAATTTGCAACTTCAATGTCCAGCAAACCATCTTTCATTAGGATTTGCTTGCCTTTTTCTTCCAGCATAGCTTTGGCATCTGGATACTCTGTTAAAGCCTCCATGAGATCATCTTTAGATAGACAAAACAAGTCTGAATAGCCAATACTTCTAATATTGGCTGTTCTTCGGTTGCCAGCTTTGCTACCTTTGATATTAAGAATGCTGATTTCTCCAAAATAGCTGCCATCACTTAGGACCACAAATTGGGTAATTCCATCATCAGCAACTACTGCCAGCTTGCCTTCTTTGATAATGTACATCTCCCGTCCAATATCTCCTTTTCTGCAAATATAATCTCCAGGACTGTATACCTGTGGCTGGAGTTTCAAAACCAGCTCAACCAAAAGACCAGCTTCACAGTCTGCAAAAATCCGAACTTTTTTTAGTGTTTCCAGGTGCACGTTGATTGCAATCTCTGCTCTTAGTTTATCTGGCAGATACTTCAAGACTTCTCTTTCATCCACAGCCTTTTTGTTTGTCCACAGATAGTCAAACCACTTTATAACTCTTTTTTCCATGTCTTTACTCACATTCCGAAAGTGCATATACTGCTTGATAGCATCAATTCTTGCTTGAAACTCTGCCCTGGCCGCATTCATGTTGGAAATCATAGAGCCCACGTTACCAACAATGGTAGCAAAAATCAATACTCCAACCAAGAAGTCAACGACCACAAAGAAATACTCAGAATCTCTTACAGGAGGGGGTGTTTCACCAATAGTAGTCAGGGTCAGTGTTGACCAGTAAAGACTGTAGACATACTTTCTGGTCAGACGGGCAAATTCAGGGTCAGAGGTGTTGGGGTAGACCCATGTGTCAGCCCCAAATCCAATGGCTTTTGAAATTGAGTAGTACACACAGGCATTCCAGTGAATAATAATCACAATGTACATGACAAGGTTAGAGATCCTGAAGATGTTTGGGTAGTTTGTCCTTGTTTCTGTTCGCTGGAAGAATTCAAACATCCGGGCTACTCTGAGTAGTCTGTTTATTCTTAATTCTGGGTAATTCAGTCCTAACTTAAAGTATAAGAGATCAGTTGGTATCATTGACAGAAAATCTAATTTGAATTGAAATGATGTCTTATATTTCTCTTTAAGCTTCTCTTCTTCTTTCACCAGAAGACCTTGCTCCAGGTAACCTAAAATCAAATTGTAAATAATAAAAAGCGTTATGAATTCAACTGCATGGTGCTCAATGTCAGTCCAAATCTACTTTGAAATATCTTTTGGGTGCAAATTCCAGGCAGTACGTAACTTTCTTTTTAATAAGAAATTTCTTATTTCCAAGTGTCAAAATTAGTGCTATATGATTCAGCTTGAGCTGTTCAGCTTTGAAAATTAAATATTTCTAGCTCAGATTCTTTTCCTCCACTTCCTTCCAAAAAACCACCCCCAGAAAACCCCTCTACAGACTATAAGAAGAGTGGCTGATGAGAGAATTTGAAAATTCAAGCAAATACTTGAATCTCCTTAAATGCAAAATCTAGATTTCAGTGCTAGTTTTTCAGAACTCCTGATCCTCACTTGGCCACATTGCATGTTGATTTTGTCATGCTGAGTCAGTTGCAGACAAAACAGCTTGTATCTATCTTACTTCATGTCTGTTTTACCTCAAGCTTTATGTATTATTTAAGACATCATCATTTCCCCTGTTTTTAGAGGTTACAGACTATAGTCTCTCAGAGATCTACCTCAGTATCTTTTTCACTACTGCATCTTATCAAGGGTACCCAGGTAATAAGAGCTGTAGTATTCTTAATATTTTAAACCATCTAACACAAGAATACAAAGAGGAATTATTAATCATTGAGTATATTTACCAGTTCTTGTCCGTACAAACATGTCAGCAATATAGATGGCATCAGAAATATAATCAATAATAAACCACACTGCTAAGTAGTCATGCTGAAGTTCATCAAAACATGCTCTGAGTAGGAAAAGACAAAAGTAAATTACCATGAAATGAAAATTAAATACACTAAATGATGACTAAAATAGTTTTTATCCAGTTAAGGCTATTACAATATTTTATTTTATATATTTACTATATTTTATATAGTCATTATAGGAGTAGATCACCTAGCAATAATCATGGTCCAGTTGTACATAACAGGCATTGTGATGCAAAACAACCAGTTGTAATACATATTTCCTGCTGGATCAATAATGAAAATATCTTTCTTCTTCCTAAGTGATAGGTAGGAAAAAAAGACATTTAATGAGAGACTTAAAATACACATAATGATTTTTGAGGAATTAAACATTCCAGAAACCGTTATTGTAAAAGAAATTATCTTTATTAAAGTTAAGTTCCTTGCTTGAATGCATGGAGAAAATGAAGCTGCTTGTTAGGTGTGACTCAGGACACATATTTTACAATCTAAATTTTTCTGAGCAAAAGCAGCTTGGCAGTCCCACTTCAGTTTACAGTGGTACAAGTAACTTCAGCCTTTTAAAATTATTTTGTTTCTTACCCAATTAACTGTCTTGCCTGATAACTGATTTTATCATCTTAAAAATAAATAAATTACATGATCCTAATATTTAAATAAATTAGATAAATATACCTTTGTCATTGGGAAAAGTCTAGCTCTGAGAAAGATTGGCATAGTTTACTAAAGAAATTGAAGAATGTGAAATCATACAACACAAGTTCCTACTACACTATTTTAAGTTTCTCTTCCTTGGTTAGAAAATAATTAATTTACCAAGCAAAACATAAAGCAAGAACTTTTAGATCATAGAGGAGTTTAATTTGTTGTAGTTACCCTTATGTGCAGAAGAGATTGCTTTACACTGGCACATCTTTTGCTGCAGGTTGTTATCTAAAAAATACTGGATAATCAGAATTCACAGGAGATTTTTCTTGATTTTTTTTTTCAGATCAATTCCATGCACGTATATTTCTGTTGTCCACATATGTAATTAAATCAAACCAACTCTAAGGAGAACAACAAAGTCTGTACACTCATCCACTAGAGTAGAAGCATCTTGTTTGCAGGATGCCCATGACTGGATTTGGCTTTACATCCAAAGAAATGTAATTAGGCAACATAGCAGGACTTAAATGAAAAATACTTACTCTTCTTTGTTTTCTTTCTTCTTGGACTTATCTTTATTTTTGTTTTTCTCCTTTTTTTCCTTGTTCTTTTGTGTTTCTCCCTCCTTTTTCTTTTCTGGCTTACTAAGAAATAGATTTACATTTTCAGTTGTTACAGACTAAGCTAAAACATACTTGGAAATAATTAAATTAGAAATAGGAGTATTATTACTCTGTGTCTTACCTCTTCTTTTCTTTTTTCTTTTTCTTCTGTTCTCTAAGGAAAAGAAAAATATGATAGGCTCATGGGAGACACATAACCCTTCCTTCCACATGCATTTTTTAGAATCACCTGAATTCAGTAAGGATAACCTTATACTTAAGTGTTTGTGTTCTAAAAGTCATTTTGCTTATTGTATTAACATATAACTACTTTTATTTTAAATTAATAGATATAATATCAATAAATCTAGTACTGAGAACAACCATCATAATTTATATGTATGACATTTAAAATGTACATGCAGTCTCTGTTGGGACTACTTGATTGCCATAACTGTTTGTTAAGAAATCATTATATATATAACATTATTCTTCATTGCTACTTATAAAAACCAATATTGCAGTTCTTTCTTTTTATGAAATGGCAGATACTTACTCATCTTTATTACTATTGTTGTTAATATTGTAGCGTGCAAGTGCACCAGGGAGATACCATTGCCTAGAGAACAGCAAAACAACATGATTATATATCTGCTGAAATACAAAAAAAACCCCTAAAACAACAAAAAAAACAACCCAATTTAATTTTAATTCTCATGAGCTGTTTCTCAACATTTTAATGATGGGTCAAGTTATCTAAGGAAACTGAAAGAGCAGAGATTTTAATCTACATATTTACAAGAAGCAATATATCACAATCTTAGTAACTGCATTTATTCATAGAGGGTGAAGAAAAACAGATGATTAGTAGCACCTGTGCTTAGTTAATCCTGTGCAAATTATCAAAGAAAAAAAACCAAACAAATAAACACAACATTTTAAATCTGACATACCTGTTTAGTCCATTGCTCATCGGCCCTGCATCCTCACTGGTGTCTTGCACTACCACTCTGGGAACAATTGTGTGGGAGTGATGGGTCTCAATCACTCCTACCTTCATGTTCAAGTTTGTCTTACCTTGGGTAATTGAGAAAGACTGATTTTAAAAAGAATTAAGTCATTTCATAACTAGTAGAAGTAACAAGTGCTTTTTTTTTTTATTTCTAAATATGAATCCTTTATATCGCTACTTCACCTAAATACAACAGTTTCATTTCAGTTTTCTCTCCCCCATGACATTCCCACCAGAAAAGAAAGAGCACTGTGAGTGCCTCAGTATGCTAAATGATGAGGCAACTGCTGCTAAAGAGAATGTTCAACACTTTTTCTTCTGGAGGAAGCATTAATGTAGGTCTTTCTTCTGAGCCTAATCACATACTTTGAAAATATTTGTACAGTTGTGTTTGAAACATCTACCACTTTCATTTGCTTTTGAACCAAAGGCTCAAAACTTACTGTATCAAGATGGATAAACAGTCCATGCACAGGTGACATCCTGGAAAGCAGCTAGGAGGCATCCACTTGTCCAAAGAAATGTCAGGATGTCTGATACCTGTGAGTTACACTCTGTTGACACCACAGAGCATGTTCTCTAACTGTCAAGCTAAGACTGATGGAGTAGAGTGGCCTTACTCATGTAGCACGTAGTATATAAACACCTAAGCAGAAATATGAATAGCTGTTCATGTCTGTTTTGTTCATCTTAATAGTAAAAAATTGAAAATATTGTAGAGTACATAATTAATATAGTGCATTCTAGTGCATAATCTTTCCAATACTGGAGTAATTAACCTCTGCTCTCCATTTTCACTGCTGTTCTTACAGTTTTGTCATTTATATCTCAGCAGCAATGAGCTTGCCAAAACTCTGGGCAGGGAATTGTGTCTACAAGTGGCATCTGTTCTTGGCAGGGCCATTTAGATAGATTATGAAACAGATACTGTCCCCTGCAGAAACAATATCCCCACGTGAAGTTATAAAGAAGTCTGTGAACCACAAACTGACAAATGAGTGGCTGTACCACTGATAAATGAAGTCAAATACCATAGAATGAATCACTCCTCAAGTACTTCCATTCTACAAAAGAGAAGCAGGATTATACAGCTGCCACATTACTACCTGACTTTCCTTATTAGTCAATTAAAATAAAAATATTCCTATACAGGAAATAGGAAAATAAAACCCTGTTTCTGGAGTTATCAGATGACATATAGTGCAAAACAAAAATACAGCAATATACAACATTTTACAAACAGAACAGTAAAGATTGAAGAATAAAGTGTGTTGTTCCATTAATAGTCCTAAATGTAGTCCAGCATTGCTAGTCAGACTAAATTCTGAAGACTAAGGTTCAGGTCTTAAAATGTCACACAAAAGCCTTTCTGAGACATAGCAAACTTAGATTAGATTCACTAGGAGTTTAAAAGCTGTAACATGGTTCCTGCAAGGATAGATTGTGTTTGAAAATATGGAGATTGAAAGTACACCAGGTTGAATTAAGCTGCTTTATGTCTGCTTAGAGGTGCTCTGAAAGCTCTGCTAATGCTGCCACACAAAATTCCATCCTCATTTAACCTATATCCTCCACAGAGCTCACAAAAAAATGGTGTAAAATAAAGCTGTGACCAACCACTTTGAATCACTCAGCACCAGGCAAATCAAATGAGTTAATCTCAAGGAAAATCAGTCTTACAACAAAGTGGGATCTAAATCAGTCAGTTCACATTTGGTACTCCCAGTACCAGCATTTCTACATAGGAACTCATTTTTCATGTTTATCTTTGCTTTTTGTGTCTTCTTTAGTTTGAAGAAGAAGAAGAAAAAAAAAACCTTTGACTTTGTGTTATCCAGAGGATAGCACAAAAGATTTTCTGTTTATTTTTACAAGTAAACAGATTCCTCTGGCTCCACCAGTATCTACTGTGTGGTGCCTCCATTTCATTTGCTATTTTATTTTACCTGTTTCTCACTTTCTTACTGGTACAGCATATTCACTTCTCCAATCATTACTTTCAGAGAAAAAAAAATCCTTCAAGTAAGGTTATCTTAAAACAGAATTTGACTTCATACAATGATCTACTTTTTTATTTATAAAAAGCAGAATAAGTATTAATTAACTTTAACCCTGCAGGGTGTTACAGCAAAATCTCTCTTTCCTGAGATGCAAAAAGAATCCTTAGCAGTTCTACAATAAGCAGTTTCATCTGTGTGCATGCTTACCTTGGGAATGTAATCAGCTGCTTCTAATAGCAATTCCAGTCCTTTAAATCAGCAATGTTTCCTTAGTATGCTAGCAGAGCCACCATAAAAAGCTAAATATAATCACCATAAATGCCTTAGTGATCAATTTCTCAACCAGCCAGTTCCATATGCAGTTCTCTGAATTATTCCCAGGGAAGGACATGGATATTAGTGGAGGATTTCCTTGACCTAGTGATGGATTTTGAGATTTACAGAGAGATGAAAGTGACAGTGGCAGTGACTATTATCCCTCACCTGAGCAGAAGCTTACTAGCCCTATCAACACACACAAGAAAAGACAAATACTGGAGTGTACTCTGTCTTGAAACAAACAAACAAATTATTGTAAATTACTATATATTCAGTATTGCCTGCTGGCCTATTTTCTTAATATTGCAGATGGTGTTAGTGTAGTAACAGGTCTTTACTAGAATACATAAAATACCATAAATGGAAATTTCCTTTTTATTTTAATGTGTTTATCATGTTATTGAACCATTTTAAACTACTGAAAGTTCTTAACGATTCTAACATAATTTCTGGATACCTATAAAAGCCCTTGAATTGTGAATATATATTTAGTGGAAAATAAACTTTTAAGACACTGAACTTATCTTCGAGCTTGGTATGGATTGTGACTTTGCAAGATGGTTTGTAAAGTACCTTGTGGTCCTCCTCCATTAGAAATGTGGCCACACAATCAAGGAAGCTCTGAGAGCATCCTAATGTACTTTGAAAGAGAAGTTGAGGTGTTTGCATACCTTGGCTTTCTTGCTTCACTGACGAGTTCCACTAGAATGAGGAAAATTAAGTTCTCAGGAGGTCGAGTGATTGATTTTTTTTAATCTGGTATGTTTTGTATTGCCCATTTTGGAAAAAAACCCAAACACTGACATTGCTGAGCATAGAATCCAGTGCAGAAAACCTTTTAAGCAACAGAAAGAGTGAATGATCAGTTTTGAATGGTATCTTTGTCAAAATGGAGATAGAGCTGATCCTGAATTACTTTTTCACTTTGCTTCATAACAAGCAAAATCCAGGAAAGCAGTCCAGCCCTTGGGATTAAGACACTTTTGTTTCCTTAACCAAGAACCAAGAGGAAGCAATGCCTCTGGCATTCATACAAACTAATTTAAATCTTGCAGCCCAAGTGTCTGAATGGTCATTCATAAGTGGATTGACATGTTGTAGATTTATTCATAAACCCAAAGTGATGCCCAGTATCACAGGTCAGCCTCTTGACCAGAGAAACAAATTAGACACATGATTAGACATATTAGACACATAACTTACTTTTTCTTATCTGTTTTACTGGACTTTTTCCAAAGTCCTCAAACAGAAGCAGTCCTACTGGGCCAGACCAGTTCCTTGCCAGACAGGTTTGCAGACAAGATCCGTGTGAGCCAAACACAGTGGTCTCAATTCTGCCCTCCTTTAAAAGCCAGTTATACACTTGTCATTGACTTCACTGACAATTACATTAGTTTAGCAACAATATTTTTTCACAGCTATTTTTCCTGTCATTCTGTATTCCAGCAAAGTAACCTTGACTGATGGGAGACTGACCGCACTAATGGATTATTGTTTTAGCAGGCCAACTTTAATCTATTTTTGTATCTTGCTTTGTCATCATCTGTAATTCTTCTCAATCCTATTAAAGCTACCTCTAGTTTCAGACAATCGCCAAACATTAATAAAAATACTACATACTTTACACATATGTATTTATAAATAAGCAGGTTTTAATGGCACAAGACTGCTTTTCAGCTTACTGTGCTGTAGCTGTGTGCACAGAAGAGTGTTTGAATTGGGTCATTGGTTTTGGCAGCCTTATTTTCTGCCAACACTGTTTGTCTTTGATTATGAGATTTCAGCAATGAATGTCATGTTGGAAGTCTGCTGCTGAGAAGACTCCAGGGCTTCTTATTTATTAAATACTCTTTTGTGTATAGTGGTGCTAGAGGGAATTCAGTCTCATGAAGAACAACAATCAGCCCCAACAAAACTTGGTGACTGGAAATCCTCCAATAGGTGGTGCTGTGTTTTTATTTTAGGGTTAAGTGGGTGTGTGATGAAGAGAAAAAAGTTCGAAGCAAGTGCATGTATGTGTTGGTGTGTTAGACTCCCATATGCAGATGAGGCTGGAACTGGAAAGCACTGGACAGGCTGCAAGCTATCGCTCATCCTGCTGGATGCATTATTTCTGATCCAAGGCAGGATGCTGTTAGCCACCATGACACCTGGGCACACTGCTGGCCCATGTTCAGCCAACTGTTGACCAATCTATATTTCAGATTAAATATTTTTTCATTAATTAAAAAAGACTTTGACGTCTATGGTCTGCTAAGGGAGTTGGCCTGTGCAGAGGCAGATCTGCAGAAGTGTTAACCACATTGTTTCTCAGTTTTCTTGTTCTGGTACCACACTGCAGTAAAGCCCTGACCAGAAGGTCAGCAAGAGCTGTGCCATGGGAAGATGTGGTGTTTGACAGCTCACCTTCTCCCATGCTCTGCTCCTTCAGCAGGACCTTGAAGGTGTTACCACTTCCCTTCTTTGCAGCTCTGCCAACTCAGTCACTTGGAAGACTGACACTTCATGTGCTTCAGTCAGATTCCAGGAAGCTGGAAAAAATTACACATTTTGACAGAAAAAGGGGTGTGAGCACAGAATCCACAGGTCTGCGAGGGCACAGAACAAAAATAGGAGGTGGGAGAAGATTGCAGACGTTTATCTGTCCATATATTTCATTTTAGCCTATGGGAATGCTTACGTTGCACAAGAAGATGGAAGTTTGCTCACAGTTTTTCATAGTGTGCTTTAAGATTTTAAATGTTTTAAATACTATTTTAAATTATTACTCTTTTGTAGTGTTAAGGAACAGTTAACTTGAGTTTAACATTTCTGTGTTTTAGAAATACTAAAGAGAAGGAGTCAAACTTATTTTATAAGGCAGCCTGCACTTGGTTCAGGCCACCTTCAACAGAAGCTCTTATAATGTAGATGCTGTAAAGATAAAAGGATGGGTTATCAAATGCATAAAACCAAAGGCAATGGTCCTTTCCTCCTAACATACAGAGTGCTGGTTATGTTAAAAGAAAAAATAAATGCAGAAATAAAAATTACATTGAAACTGGTTACTTTGTTTAACCCCAGTCAGGGATACCTAAGGCAGTGGAAATCAAGTTATTTTGATGCCTCTGTCACCATATTTCACAGTCTGCACCAGAACTAAAACTTATAAATACCAAAGATTATTAATTTAGGTGTTATGCTGCAAAGTTTGGTTACAACCAAGTCAAGCCAGCATGTCTCTGTGGTGCTCTGTAGGGCTGTGTAAAATTCACAAGTCCTTTTGGAAGCTCTTGTGCATGCTAAAGGTCCTCAGAATATGCCAAGGGATTTTGCTGGTCAACCCTAGGTTAGCTTGTAATGGTTTACTAAGCCATACATTTTGTAAATATATTTCACTTACCCATGTGAAAAACGAGGGCTTAAACTTCTACCATGGAACTATTGATTGAGTAATAAGGATAATTGTTTCTCATGACACCCTGGAGCCTGTTCAACCACAGGGAATCATTTCGGGCATCACCAGGCACTGCCCTGGTTCTGCAAAGCTGGGACGGTGTGGCTGGGGGATCCCCCCACTTGCCTGCAGAGCTGGCAGTCCAAGCTAGTGCAGGCAGCCCATCACAAACCTGACACGGCTGCACATCAAAGCTGCTCACCTCCTAGGTCTGAAGAGGAGGAAGATTAAATCTATAATTTAACTTCTAGACACACATACTGCCCAGGGACACCAGGAGAGAGTTCTTCCCATGGCATTCAGCACTCAGGTACGGTCGCAGAATTCCCCAGGTGAGAATTGGGACTTTTTAACGACTTATACGAACGAACCTCCATTCGAGCTCACTCCTGGAGTCCCGCGTGTCCGCTCCCCGCCGGGACACGCCCGGAGGAGCGGCCGGGATGCCGCCTCCAACTGCCGGGCGCGCCCAGGTGCGTCGGGTTGCGCCCTGACGGGCGGAGCCGCCGCCACCGAGCCCGCGGAAGGGGCTCCCCACTGCCATGGGGTACCGAGAGGCGCTGCCCGCCCGCTTGCCGTGCCGTACGGGTCAGTGTCTGTGCGGGCGCAGAGCGGGGGCCGGGGCCGCGGTGCGGTGCGATGCTGGGGACGCGGCGCTGCGGGGAGGGCGAGCCGGGGCTACGCGGAAGGTGCGCGGGGGATGCGCGGCAAAGGGCGGAGGCGATCGCGGTACGTGCGCGGCGCTCGGCATCGCTCATGTAGCCCCCCCGCGATGCCGCTGCCTCCGAAGGGCGGGAGCAGCTGTCGTGACCCCCGCACACGTCAGGCTTCGCTCTGTCGTGACATCACGCGGTTATTCTCCGAGGAGTGCGGTGCTGCTGGCGCAGGGAGGCTGCTGTGCTGCTTCTCTCGTGTCCTAGACCTCTTCACAGCACCTTTGGTGAGGTTTTATGGGAATGTACCAGGGATGATCCCTTAGTGCCGCTCGGTACATCCTCAGCAACCAGACCTTGGTGTTTCCCAGATGAGAGAGAGAGAGGCATTTCATGTTCCTGCCAGGTGTGAATTGACTCGTGAGCTCAATAAAAACATTCCAATTATGTGTCTAATTAAAACAAATAGTTTTCCAGGTGACTTAGGACCATGTCTTCAGTGGCTGCATAAAAACTGGCTGTGGCTAATGCACTGAAGGGTACATCAGGTTTTTGGAGGACTGCAAATGACAGCATGTTAAACTTGCAAGGTGGAGTGGGTTGATTTACCCATCTCATGTGGCATCTCTACTAAGCATCTGAGAAAACGTTTTAAGATTTAGCTGAATTGTAAAAACACTTTAGAAATTACAACAGTTGCCACCTAAACTCAGATGGGTTTCCTGTTGCTATCAGCCTTGAGTCAGACCTGAGAAAGTTTATTTCTGCAAGGAGGGGCTCTGCAGAGAGGTTCATGTTTGTTCACATTTGGAAGTGGGAGGTGAAACTTGCTTAGCTACAGAAACTGGGTGCTGAGCAAGCCAAGAAGCCACAGAGATTTGTCACCTTCCTCAATCCTTCCAGGTAATCTTCAGTCTGATCACAGTAGTCAATAAAATAATTCAAATTCCTGGATCAGCCTTCTCTTCTTAGCTCTTAGGTAGTTCTTTCATAAGTGGAGTGACATACCACTTTACATGCCAAGTGGAACAAATTACATGTTATTTTTTAAAATACTAGGAAAAGCTTCTCAGCAATATAAACAGAGATCAAAACAATTCAGAATGACTTTTCTCAGCTGACAGATGGAACAGGCAAAAAAATTCCAGTTTCTCTTTGTAAATGTGAGCAAAGAGTGTTTCAGAAAGGAAACATCCTGTGGCAGTGACTTAGTACAGGTGGCATGATTAAATTTTCATTATTTGATGTTGTGAAGTCTGATGGGGAATGAAAAACTTAAGAATCAGTAGAAAAAAATTAGTAGTAGTGTTATATGGAAAGTTATACACCTGCCATTCATTTTCAGCTAAATGAAAGTACACCATTCACAAAAAGTGGGCAGAAGGGTGTTCTTTTCTTCAGCATAGAAAGCCAACATGCTGATAGGAAACTGCCATTACCAATTTGGGTAGCTAAAAGACCATACTTACCAGGGGGTTTTATCTTCATGGCTTTTCTTTTTATTAAAGGCAAGAAATGTTGCTGCTTCTCACATAAAGCCCACAGTAGCTGAGTGGTGAGGGGGGGTGGGGAGGGTGCAGATGTCACCACCAGTCTAGTTTAGCATCATTATAAGGTGTTGAGAACTAAAGGGTTTCATTTACTGTCAACCTCTCCACTTTTTTGCTGTGTTGTGAAATATGTTAGCTAAGAGAAATCTTTATGCTTAAAGGGCTTCTCTGTAATTTTCTTTATTATTTAATATTTGTCAAAACATATGTATATGCAAAATTTTCTTCTAAGTGTATGCTAATACTTTAGGATTTTAAAATACTTTCAGATACAGAAGCAAATTCATTTTACATTATCCAATTTTAACTTCCAGTAGTGATAAGATGGCAGAATACTATCTTATATGCTATGCAAAAGTAATATCATGTAGATGTAAATTCTTTGTTTTTAATCTTCAGCTGTAGGATATGGACATACCCATCTTGCACCCATTTTTATGAAGTCTGGCTTAGCAATACAAAACAACTCCTACTCTATGAAAACTCTCTTGGCAAACAAGGAAATGTGATTGCACAACCTGAAAAACTAATTATAATTGCCTGTAGTATATTTGTTTCCCAGTATGGCACAGGAAAACTGGTATCAGATACTTACTCTAGTTCCTTACTTGTGAAGGGTGCTGTCTCCCAGTGTTAGTATCAGCAGTTGTTTTTGATATTTTAAATATTCCTTTCAAAACAGTATTAGGTGACTTATCTAAGGTTACTTATTGTTAGTTGTGTAGTGAAGTACTTTTGACAGAAAAACATTACTATTTTTAGAGCTTATGTATGTGGAGACACAGAGCCACGTTGTTTTCTGCCAAGTCTCCAAGTGTTTTTTTTTCTTTTGGGGGTTGGGAAGAGATGGTGCCACTCAGCAGGATGAATCCTTCATGTGTCATTTTAATTACAGGTGAAACATGGAAAGCAAAATTATTTTTTGCATCCAGTGCTTTATATGAATCACAATGGACTCAGCTTTTGTATTTCCACATCAGCTGTTTCGTATTTTAACATGTCTTCACAATATGTCTTAACAATAAAACCTTTCCTTCCAAAACATGTCTTCACAATAAAATGTTTACTTCCACAAAGGTGGTGCTTTAAAGCTATTCCAGCTGTGTGCAGGGGTAGCCAGGAGGACTGTCCCTTGCAGACAGTGGCCTTCCTTCAGCTAGGGGCTGTAAGAGGCTAGATGGGAATTGTTGGGAAGTATAATGAGGCCTCCACCTCCAAATTATTTTATGAGTGGTTAAAGATCTGGTTCACGTAGTAGTCACTGAACAATTTAAATAAAATGTATTAGAGCCCATATCCAGCAAGTCTTTGCTTCCTATATAGATTAAAAAAATCTTTTAAAAAAATGTTATTGTTCCCAAATCTCAGCTACAAACTTAAACAGAAACCAAGAATCCCAGCAGGCTTACTCTAGCAGACAAAGTCTGAAACCATGGATTTGGCTCTGTGTTTGTGTTTGGGGGATGTGGTCTCCACACAACACAAAAGAACCCTTTCATCTTGAGATCTGAGGTTAGCTTTTATGATTCAAGTTGTAATTTACACTGAAGATAATATTTTAGTGTTGCATTCCTTGGTATTGCCCTAATCACTTGACTGAGCCAATGTAGTAGAAAAAGAGATATATAAAATAAGGTGTGCACCTGTGAATTACAGAGGTGGGTAATGACCTGGGGCAGCACTGTGTAAGTTTTGTGTATTTTACAAGTTATTTGTGCTATCAGAAATGAGAAGTGCTCTGGGAAGGCTTGGAAAGGAGTGAGCAGTGTAAGGATGGTAAAAGTAGTAACCTTACTTTTTCTCCTCCCAGGTACTGTGCTGTCTTTTGCCTGCCATGACTCCTGCCAAGCATGGTGCCAGATCATCAACGTGTCTGAGTCGCGCTCTTCCCTCCTCCCCTCCATGGACGAGACTCTCAGGGGAGGGAACAGGAGCATTTCCACACCTGCTGGAAGCAGGTATCACCTCTACCTTGGCTTGGCTTTGGCCATAAGCTCCAGTGTCTTCATTGGTTCCAGCTTCATACTGAAGAAGAAAGGACTTTTGAAGCTGGCAAACAAAGGAGCCCCTCGAGCTGGTAAGCGGCGGTGGCTGCCTTGCTCCCACTGGGGACAGAAATGCCTCCTCAAACTTTGCAAAATCAAGCTTTGAGGTTCCATACCACGTGTTTAAAACTATAAATATAAATATATAAACTATATATTGTAGTTGGAAGCTGTTGTACTTTAACAGTGATCTGAAGTCCTGTCTCGGCTAGGGGTGGAAATACAGTATTACTTCTCTGCATGTGATTGCAGAGTCTGGGATTTTAGAATTCCTAGAGCTATGGGCTCAGTGGTGAGTTTAGTAAATTGGTGATATTTTTTCCTGACAGCAGTTAGATACCAGATCAAATTCTCCATTCATCTTACCTTTCAAAATGCCTTTCTTATTTGCATCCTTTTCCCCCCCTTTGATACAGAAAGTCTTAAGATGGTAACCAGGTTTAGATTTGTGTGGGTTTTTTTTAAATGAAGCACAGTGAGCTGTAGAAGGAGTATTTACTGCAAAAGTTTCTACACTTAATACTACCATTTCATCAAAGTCAACAGATTAAGAGCTAGAAAAAAGACCCATTTGACTAATCTCATTATTCTTTTTGCATTGATTTAAATATATGCCATTAGAAGTTTTTATTTTATTTGCTGTGTTTATTGCAATATACTCTTTTGGATAATGTGGTTATATAAAACAAATGTGGAACCAACTGCTCAATGTACTTAAATTTTATGTCCAAAAAATGAATGCTAGCACTGGCAGTTTTCTCTCTATCATAAAGAAAACTGTCAAAATGCAGCAGGCTGTGTATTAATATATTGCATCAGACACAGGAAAGCATCTAGAAGCATTTCTTAAGCTCAGCAACAATCTTCATGGACATTTTACTTTTGCTTGAAATTTAGTCACAATTGTTCAGTAGTCCAAGCCACAAAGCAGTAAAGTGATCAATAAAAATGCCATTAAAAATTAAAAAAAAATTATTCATGTTGCATCTGCATAACATGATCTTTCAGTACCTTATATGATGAGGCAAATATGAAGCTGTAGTTCAGTTTGTTGTAATAAGGTGATGTCTTTCTTCAAGATGAGATGATTTTGTCTGCTTTCAGGACAGGGTGGATATTCTTATTTGAAGGAATGGCTTTGGTGGGCTGGATTGCTTTCAAGTAAGTCACCTCTTTCTTCTCAACCTGTATGTAAATGTTATGTGAGCAGATTGTTTTAAACAGATTTATTCTCTGATTTTTCACTCCCCTTACTTAAAAGAAGTGTCTTTGCAATCACCTTTATGACAGAAGCTGTTCTGTATTCCTGTCTATCAAATACCTTGTTTGCTCTTTGCAGAGTAACAACCTTTTCTTTACTATCCAGTGAAAAACTATGAGATTGAATCTGTCCAGGTCTAGGAGTACTTAGAACAAAAAGTATTTAACTTACTTCAGCCTTTATTATGTCCAGAGGAGGTTAGATGCTTTTCCTTTCAGAAAATTTGCATATATAGTGTTTATATTTGCTATCATACAAACTATTTATATTGATATTTCTTTTTCAGTGGGTTTAGGAGAAGCTGCAAACTTTGCTGCCTATGCCTTTGCACCTGCAACCCTTGTTACCCCCTTGGGTGCACTGAGTGTTCTCATAAGGTTAGTACAAACTGAGTGCAAACCTTGCCAAATAACCCATTTTCTGGATGATGGAAAATACTGTCTTGGGCTGAAAGTAGAAGATTTTAATAAGAAAACTGAAAAGCAGTGTATGGAAAAAAAAAATGCTTTTTGTTTCTCAGTCAAAAGATCACTTTCTTATTTATAACTGAATTTTCTGTGTAGAAGGAATAAGTTGCTTCAAAGACTAATATATGCTTTCTCAACAGCCTTCAACCTATATTATAAAGTATTCTTATCAGCATATAACAGGTGTACTGCTGCACAGTGGTAGAAGGCTGTCATTGATTTTTTTCACAGAGAAATGAAGCTTTCTTAAAAGGTCTTATCCTGTTCTTCAGTTGTGGAAAAAAAATCAAAAGAAAATACAGGATTTCCATATTAAAATGTTTCAAAACTTTTTTTTTTTTTAATAGGAGAATAATTTCATATTAAGGCACACTTAGCAAACATTTTGGGTTTGTTTGGTCTCTTCCAAGTCCTTCTGGAAAGAAGGCAAAGAAAATGTTAGCTTTTTTAATAATCACAGTTAAAATTTGTGATTGTTTTGAAATACCAATGCCTTTCAAACACTCATTGCCACTGCATAAACAAATAATTTCCAAGTATTTAAGCACACACATTAATATGGCTATCACAGAAGCAGAAAAGACATGGATTACCACTTAGAATAAATGTTCTGGGAAACAATTTAGAAATGAAATGGAATTATGTATATTAAGTGAAAAACTCTTGAAGTCCTCAGTATCCTCTATGAAACATTGAGTTTAAAACCAACCTGGATCATGGTTTACTGTGGGCTTTTTTTAAAGATGCTTGCATTAATCTGGCTGCTAAAAATGCAGCTGGTCTGTCATAAAAAAACCAGTGAAACACTGTCACCTACAGATGTGCTGGGATCAGTGTGTAGGTAAATGCAGACTAGGAGACTGCCTGGCTGCTGCTCTATGAAAGAGCCCGAGTTTTAATGCCCTATTCTATGATAGCAGTCTCCAATTTTCATGAAATAGAGAGGTTGTGAGAACTTCATGTCAGTGAGGTGGTGTGAAAAAAATAGCTGGGGTTGAAAAACATAGCAGTGGGTTGAAAAAAGATTTGTGAGCATGTACACACACCGTTAAGTCTGTGTCTGTGCCTAAGGCTGTGCTCTAGCTGGATAATCATGTGCTCTGTGAAGTGGCCTCATTTGAGCCATGATATTACCCCCAGGTTAAATCTTGAATGCCTTGGAGAGCCTGGGGTAAGTCCTCTTCAAAAGGAGAGTTGTGCCTTCTCTGTGCTTTTGGAGGAGTCCTGTCAAGACAAGCAGAAACTATCCCTGAGTAGCCCAGGAAAGGGTGAGGAGCAGTTTACAAAACTCATCTGCATTGATCCTAACGGCAAATTAAGTCCTTTCAATCATTTCTTGAAGAAAATAACAGCTCGTGTAATCATTCTGGAGATGCATGAGAGTTCATACCCCTGATCCAGGCAATCAGTAATGAGAAATTCCTTGAGTAATTCAGATCCTTTACAAAATGGAGGGGAAGGATCAGGGTTGTTAAACCCCCCTAAAACCTGACCTGTCTTGGTCCTGACAACCCCCTTGCCAAACTCTTTAAAATGTGATTATTTCAGGCTGGTTCCCCATATATCCAAATTTAAAAGATATTTTTAATTACTATCACGTTACACAAGTGTTGAATGTCTTCCTTGGATGGTGGAGCTGAACCTTTCATTTATATTCTGTCAAACAGTGCTGTATTGTCATCCTATTTTCTAAATGAGAAGCTGAATATTCATGGAAAGTTGGGCTGTATGCTGAGCATTTTGGGGTCAACAGTCATGGTTATTCATGCCCCTGGGGAGGAGGAGATCACCTCACTAGATGAACTGGAAAGAAAGCTACAAGATCCAGGTCTGTATGCAAGTGTGATGAACTTGTGCTACTGTTCATAGAGAAGCATTGAGGACACTGAAAACCTTTTAGCATGTACTTGGACATAGAAAATACCAGACTCTCATGCTCATTACTCTTTTCTCTTTCCTCTTTCTTACAGCATTTGTTACATTTGCTGTTCTCATAACAGTTGCTGCCCTCGTGCTGATTTTTATCGTGGCTCCAAGGAAAGGTCAGACAAATATACTGATCTATATTTTAATTTGCTCACTCATTGGTGCCTTCTCTGTCTCCTCAGTGAAAGGCCTGGGCATTGCCATCAAACAAATGCTGGAGCACAACCCAGTTTATCGACATCCATCAGTTTACATTCTGGTGGGTGTCTTGGTGCTCTCAGTCAGCACCCAGATCAACTATCTCAACAAAGCATTGGATGTGTTCAATACATCTCTAGTGACACCTATCTACTATGTGTGTTTCACCACAATGGTTGTGACATGCTCCATCATCCTGTTCAAGGAGTGGAGTGGGATGGACCTGGGTGACATCATCGGAACTCTGAGTGGATTCTGCAGTATTATCATTGGCATTTTTTTATTGCATGCTTTCAAAAATACTAGTATCACCTGGAGTCAGTTGATGGCTACTGTTGCCAAAGAACCATCATTACCACACCATGAATATGAAACCTGCCACACTTCACTGGAGAGCATAGAAGACCCAGCTCTGGCATATGATGATGATGACATTTTGTTCAGCCAATGAAAATCTCAAGCAGCATTCATCATCCAAGTAGCCTGAATTGCAGACTTAACTCACCTGTGCCTACCAGAGTGGTCTTCTTTTCTATAATCCTCTGGAAAACCATCTGTAAGGCCAGTTGTGTGCCACTCTGCTGTGCCTGCTTCTGGTAGTAACGAATGAAAATGTTCAGTAATTGGCATAAGAGACAAAAACCTGATGGCGACTGTAGGTCAGGCACTGGACAACCTTGTCCTTTTTATAATGCATCTCCTATTGGAGAATTTTAGGAAAAAAGACTGGTCTTTGTGAGCTATGATTACAAAGTGCAGTTTTCCCTAACTGAATCCTTACTGGAGTGACAAGCACTCTGCTATTATCTTAGAGATGGCCTTAATATTTCAGACTTTATTTTTATAGTTTATTACCAAACAAACTTGTAAATAGTCTACCTGAAGGATATTCATTAGAGATCTAAGGAAAATATTGTTTAACCATTTTAGTTTTTAATATAAAATTGTATACAAGATTTTAATTTTTGATGACTTACCAATGAATCTTGAATAGAAGTGACCCAAAACATTTATTAAATATATTTCTTGTCAATCATGCTCCTTCAAAATCCATTTTTTAACATCAAAGGCTTAGCTCTTCTGCCTTAGGAGTTATGAAGACTGTANTTTTTCCATTACTAAGACTATCCTAAACATGCAGAGCCAAAGAGACATATTAGCACATGCAAGCATGCCAGAAGGCACAGCACATCTCTGTGACCAGGAAGCACACTTGTTATTTAACAATAGGTAGAGCTATCCGTGTTTGTTTTTCATCTCAGTTAATCTTAGCCACTTTAGTTAGTATCATTTAAAAAACCTAATACATTATTTAAGTGAACTGTAGTTGGCCAGCATCTCCAAACTTCCTTTTCCCACAATAATGGGACAGCTTTAGAGAGGTCTGTGGGTTCAGCATCGGTGTCCCCACTCATCTGGACATTACCTTGCATGGCTAAAGCTCTGGGTGTTTTTACAGTCAGTAACTTCTACCATTGATGTGGCTGCTGCTTTTCTTCACTGAAAGTGTCTTTCCCTTTATTTTGCAAAATATGTCTCTACCCTGCCTTGAAGGAGATGTCTGTTTCTACCTACAGGCCTAACAATACAAATATAAAAAAATCCAACAAAAATAAAATTGGATTTTCTGTATTGTTCAGTTCTTGAAACAGTTGGTGGCCACAAAGGGGTAGTACCTTGTTTCTCAGTAGTGAAGGCTCCAAGGAAAGGTCAGACAAATATACTGATCTATATTTTAATTTGCTCACTCATTGGTGCCTTCTCTGTCTCCTCAGTGAAAGGCCTGGGCATTGCCATCAAACAAATGCTGGAGCACAACCCAGTTTATCGACATCCATCAGTTTACATTCTGGTGGGTGTCTTGGTGCTCTCAGTCAGCACCCAGATCAACTATCTCAACAAAGCATTGGATGTGTTCAATACATCTCTAGTGACACCTATCTACTATGTGTGTTTCACCACAATGGTTGTGACATGCTCCATCATCCTGTTCAAGGAGTGGAGTGGGATGGACCTGGGTGACATCATCGGAACTCTGAGTGGATTCTGCAGTATTATCATTGGCATTTTTTTATTGCATGCTTTCAAAAATACTAGTATCACCTGGAGTCAGTTGATGGCTACTGTTGCCAAAGAACCATCATTACCACACCATGAATATGAAACCTGCCACACTTCACTGGAGAGCATAGAAGACCCAGCTCTGGCATATGATGATGATGACATTTTGTTCAGCCAATGAAAATCTCAAGCAGCATTCATCATCCAAGTAGCCTGAATTGCAGACTTAACTCACCTGTGCCTACCAGAGTGGTCTTCTTTTCTATAATCCTCTGGAAAACCATCTGTAAGGCCAGTTGTGTGCCACTCTGCTGTGCCTGCTTCTGGTAGTAACGAATGAAAATGTTCAGTAATTGGCATAAGAGACAAAAACCTGATGGCGACTGTAGGTCAGGCACTGGACAACCTTGTCCTTTTTATAATGCATCTCCTATTGGAGAATTTTAGGAAAAAAGACTGGTCTTTGTGAGCTATGATTACAAAGTGCAGTTTTCCCTAACTGAATCCTTACTGGAGTGACAAGCACTCTGCTATTATCTTAGAGATGGCCTTAATATTTCAGACTTTATTTTTATAGTTTATTACCAAACAAACTTGTAAATAGTCTACCTGAAGGATATTCATTAGAGATCTAAGGAAAATATTGTTTAACCATTTTAGTTTTTAATATAAAATTGTATACAAGATTTTAATTTTTGATGACTTACCAATGAATCTTGAATAGAAGTGACCCAAAACATTTATTAAATATATTTCTTGTCAATCATGCTCCTTCAAAATCCATTTTTTAACATCAAAGGCTTAGCTCTTCTGCCTTAGGAGTTATGAAGACTGTATTAGTGAGTTGTCAGGTTTTTCCAGGCAGTGAAATGAAGGATATTATTTAAAGTCATTTGCAGTGTTTTGGAAAGTAGGGCGAAGGGTTAGGAACTAGAACAAAGAAAACCTCAGAGGCAATACATTGCTAAACAAATTATGGCTTTTAAATGCTGATACAAAACAAATCCTGGCAGCTACTCATTACTAGCCTACCTCAGGACAAATTAATGGGCAATTAAATTCATTACATAGATGCACTGACTAAATGTAGTTAGGTCAAGACGACTTGAATAGGCTAAATAATCTGCAGGGAGTTTGTAAATTAGTTAGTTTATTAGTTTCTACAGAAATCTGTTCTACCATCTTTTGCCTATGTTCCCAGCCATTCCTAAACAACCATGAAGACAACTCAAAGTTGTTGTTAAAAGAACAGCAAACAGACAGACATCCATTTGCCCACATGTGCCTCTTTATGGCCAGTGNCTCTTTAAAATGTGATTATTTCAGGCTGGTTCCCCATATATCCAAATTTAAAAGATATTTTTAATTACTATCACGTTACACAAGTGTTGAATGTCTTCCTTGGATGGTGGAGCTGAACCTTTCATTTATATTCTGTCAAACAGTGCTGTATTGTCATCCTATTTTCTAAATGAGAAGCTGAATATTCATGGAAAGTTGGGCTGTATGCTGAGCATTTTGGGGTCAACAGTCATGGTTATTCATGCCCCTGGGGAGGAGGAGATCACCTCACTAGATGAACTGGAAAGAAAGCTACAAGATCCAGGTCTGTATGCAAGTGTGATGAACTTGTGCTACTGTTCATAGAGAAGCATTGAGGACACTGAAAACCTTTTAGCATGTACTTGGACATAGAAAATACCAGACTCTCATGCTCATTACTCTTTTCTCTTTCCTCTTTCTTACAGCATTTGTTACATTTGCTGTTCTCATAACAGTTGCTGCCCTCGTGCTGATTTTTATCGTGGCTCCAAGGAAAGGTCAGACAAATATACTGATCTATATTTTAATTTGCTCACTCATTGGTGCCTTCTCTGTCTCCTCAGTGAAAGGCCTGGGCATTGCCATCAAACAAATGCTGGAGCACAACCCAGTTTATCGACATCCATCAGTTTACATTCTGGTGGGTGTCTTGGTGCTCTCAGTCAGCACCCAGATCAACTATCTCAACAAAGCATTGGATGTGTTCAATACATCTCTAGTGACACCTATCTACTATGTGTGTTTCACCACAATGGTTGTGACATGCTCCATCATCCTGTTCAAGGAGTGGAGTGGGATGGACCTGGGTGACATCATCGGAACTCTGAGTGGATTCTGCAGTATTATCATTGGCATTTTTTTATTGCATGCTTTCAAAAATACTAGTATCACCTGGAGTCAGTTGATGGCTACTGTTGCCAAAGAACCATCATTACCACACCATGAATATGAAACCTGCCACACTTCACTGGAGAGCATAGAAGACCCAGCTCTGGCATATGATGATGATGACATTTTGTTCAGCCAATGAAAATCTCAAGCAGCATTCATCATCCAAGTAGCCTGAATTGCAGACTTAACTCACCTGTGCCTACCAGAGTGGTCTTCTTTTCTATAATCCTCTGGAAAACCATCTGTAAGGCCAGTTGTGTGCCACTCTGCTGTGCCTGCTTCTGGTAGTAACGAATGAAAATGTTCAGTAATTGGCATAAGAGACAAAAACCTGATGGCGACTGTAGGTCAGGCACTGGACAACCTTGTCCTTTTTATAATGCATCTCCTATTGGAGAATTTTAGGAAAAAAGACTGGTCTTTGTGAGCTATGATTACAAAGTGCAGTTTTCCCTAACTGAATCCTTACTGGAGTGACAAGCACTCTGCTATTATCTTAGAGATGGCCTTAATATTTCAGACTTTATTTTTATAGTTTATTACCAAACAAACTTGTAAATAGTCTACCTGAAGGATATTCATTAGAGATCTAAGGAAAATATTGTTTAACCATTTTAGTTTTTAATATAAAATTGTATACAAGATTTTAATTTTTGATGACTTACCAATGAATCTTGAATAGAAGTGACCCAAAACATTTATTAAATATATTTCTTGTCAATCATGCTCCTTCAAAATCCATTTTTTAACATCAAAGGCTTAGCTCTTCTGCCTTAGGAGTTATGAAGACTGTATTAGTGAGTTGTCAGGTTTTTCCAGGCAGTGAAATGAAGGATATTATTTAAAGTCATTTGCAGTGTTTTGGAAAGTAGGGCGAAGGGTTAGGAACTAGAACAAAGAAAACCTCAGAGGCAATACATTGCTAAACAAATTATGGCTTTTAAATGCTGATACAAAACAAATCCTGGCAGCTACTCATTACTAGCCTACCTCAGGACAAATTAATGGGCAATTAAATTCATTACATAGATGCACTGACTAAATGTAGTTAGGTCAAGACGACTTGAATAGGCTAAATAATCTGCAGGGAGTTTGTAAATTAGTTAGTTTATTAGTTTCTACAGAAATCTGTTCTACCATCTTTTGCCTATGTTCCCAGCCATTCCTAAACAACCATGAAGACAACTCAAAGTTGTTGTTAAAAGAACAGCAAACAGACAGACATCCATTTGCCCACATGTGCCTCTTTATGGCCAGTGCCATGGGTAGCATTCAGTGTTCACCCACAAAAATACTTTTCATTTTTGCCTGTTTGGATATGGTTAGAATCTGAGCTAAGCTGAGAGTCACCATGAGACCTACAGTGGCCTATTTAGTCTTTATGGGTGTAGCTGTTCTGGTAAGTAAATACACTGTACATACCTGACCTTTGTCCTGTAGACCTTTCTGGTTTCTGATTAAGTACTGGCTTTGCTGACCCTGAACCATATTCTAATGTTTTTTTCATTTATGTACTGTCAGCCTGATGATAGCAGCTGTTAAATTTATCTGTGTCACTGTTAATAACAGCCTACTTATTATTTTCCCAAAGCTCCCTACAGAAAGACTATATTGAGAAGTAGAAGCCTGGTAGCCAAGCAATATTTGTTCTGTGCATTATGGACCAACAAGTTTCAAGGGTGAATGCATATTCACCCTGGGACAGCTCAGTGAAATGGGCGTGAGCAGGGTGTTTTTAGTACATAAACCTAATGGAGCTGCTTTTTACTACATGATACTGTGGGATATTACATATTAACTTGCAGTAATAAACGTGGCTAAACCAGTTTTACAAGAGCTATTAAAAAAAAAATATGCCTCATACATTATTCAAAGTCCCCAGGTACTTTTGTATTACAGACACAGTTTGAATTTCACCTTTGTGGCACATTATCTGAAAAGCCTTGTACTTCTGTGGTCTGGGCTTAAATTGAGGTGAGCTTAATGTGTTGTATAGATCTGTATTTAGTCATAGTTCTGATAAGGAAGTGAATGTCCATAGACAAAACTGATGTTAAAAGTAAACAGTGACATCAGTTGGCAGCAATTCTTCTAGCAGATGATATGAAACAGTAGAGACACCTGAAGCAGAAATGCCTTAGAAGTGTGTTTGAAGGTACTCCCAAATATGCCAACAAAAGGACTAACAACTTCCTTTACCAAGGGATGATACTGTCAAAATACTATTGCAAACAAAATGAATGATTCATGCTAGGAGGGAATTTGGCCCAGAGATGACACTCTTCTAGGAATTCAAAACTTAGGAGGGTTGATATATTTCATTTTGTTACAGTTATTTTTAAAATTTGAAACTGAAAATTAAATTGAGCAGAACTCAGCCCTTCCTAGTTAGTGCATTTTAATATATTTTGTCTACAGAGTGCTATAAAACTATTATGATGTATTTACCTATAAATAATTCACAATGCAATCACATTTTCAAGAACCTATTTATTTGTAATGATCTATTTTATATTAAATAAATATGAACTTAATCTGTATTCTCTACAATATATTTGTATCAGCCACAATAAAGATTTGAAGTGGAAAGTGAGTAATATCAAAAGAAGTAGGCTTACAAACGTTGTCCATGTCAGGTGTCACAGGTTCCAACTGAGCTAGACTAGTTCAAAGCACTACCAGGTTCCAGTTTTCACTTGCCCATTAACCATTCTGGGCACTTGCAAGGGGAGGACCAAGGCAAGTGTGGGCATTTGAGTAGGCAGCAGCAGGCAAGGCATGGGAGGCAATACTTGAAAATTGTGGAAGACCTGTGGATAAAATAATCCTTACTCTCCTTTTATACAGAATTGGTAGAGAAGACACTTTGACCTGCAATGCAGGTATAAAATGCTTCAGGGATGCTCAGTGTTTGCTGCTCAAATATGACTTGGGAGCTGATAAATTATGACTGCTCCCTTTGCCTGCTTTTGTCCTCAGTGGTGGGTAGGGGCACATATGTGGGCACTGCTCTGGCTGTTGGTCAGTTAGCTTGCTGCCCTTTCTGAAACACTGCTCCATGTCTTCAGTGCTGGATGCTTTGGACAGCAAAAGGACTTGCCTTTAAACATGGGCTAACTACAGTTTATCAGAGAATCTTCCATTACTTTTGCTGCCATCATTCAGTATTCCCCAGTGCATGAGTCATATTAAATGTTAAATAATTTAATAATATTTATAAATAAAAAGGCCTGTAATCTTGGTTACTTCTTTCTGGAAAGATTTTTCTCCCGATTATGACAAAGTTTTGAGAGTCCTAAACCAGTCTCTGTCAGATGCTGGTACTGTGAAGTAGAGCCTGGTGTAACAGCCTGAGGTTTTCTCTACTAGCTATATTATGACATGTTTAATGTTAACCTTTCAGTAAATATACTGGTGTAAAATTTCTGGTTATCCCATTTCTGTTATATCTGTGAGGGTCTCTATTAACTCTGCAAAAGTTGGACGTCCTTCAGGTTTCTGAAAAGAAAAGCAAAAGATAAATTTATACTAGCAAATTGGTCAATTATAGTACCAGAAATCAGAAGATGGTTACAGGTACATATGAGCTACTATTTTTAAATTACATTTTATTTTAATAATAGAGAAGAAAAAAGTCAAACATCATTTGAAGCTTCATCACATCAGCAGTATGAGCACAGATACTTTTACAAGTATTCCTAAAATTTCTATTTATTTCAATTCTGGACCAGAATTTCTATAGGATTTCTCCCCTGAAACAGGTCACTGGAAAGCTCCATCTCTCAAGAAACTGTGATACTCAGGAATGTTTCCTGAGCTGTTGAAAAAATTATCTTCCCACATACAGATGGCTGTATCTGGCACTGGGGAGGCCTCACCTGGAGCACTGGGGGCAGTTGTGGGCCCAGCACTTCAAGAAGGATACTGAGGGGCTGGAGGGTCCAAAGGAGATCAACAAGACTGGTGAAGGGACTGAAGGGAAAGTCTTATGAGGAGAGACTGAGGGAGCTGGGGCTGTTCAGCCTAAAGAAGATGAGACTCAGGGGAGACCTCATCACTCTTCACAACTAGCTGAAGGGAGGTTGTAGGCAGGTGGGAGCTGGACTCTTCTCCCAGGCAACCAATGACAGAACAAGAGGGCATGGCCTGAAGTTGCATCAGGGGAGGTTTAGGTTGGATATTAGAAGGACTTCCTTATGGAAAGGGTCATTAGAGACTGGAATGGGCTGCCCAGGGAGGTGGTGGAGTCGCCATCCCTAGTGGTGTTTAAGGAAAGATTGGATGTGGCACTTAGTGCCATGGTCTAACTGGGTGTTGTGGTGTCAGGTCTTAGGCTGGATTTGATGATCTCAAAGGTCTATTCCAGCCTCAACAATAATTCTGTGTAATATCACAGGAAAAAAAGGTCAACAAACCTCATGCCAGCAGCTGTACATGACTTTGTACACAGTATGTGATGCCAAATGTGGTCGATAAAGTCGGTTACCCTGAGAAATCTCAAGGACAACTTCAGAATTTGACTTATATTCAAAAGGCATTTTGCCTTCAGTGAAAACTTCCCACATCAGTACACCTAGAAGTGAAAGGTCAGAAATATTTAGAATAAAATAAAAACTCCAAACCCACAAGCTGTGTAACAAAATTGGATAACTTTAGAAAACTACTCTTGATATTGAAAAACACAGTTGTCCAATACAGGCAAGACTTAAAAAAATGAAGTTCTAAAGCTTCAGATGGGTGGCATGTGTAAAAAGTTACATTTTCCTAAATCACATTAGTAGTTTTAGGGAAGTGTGTTGTGCATTCATCTATTCAACTCACCAAATGACCAGACATCTGATTTGCTGCTATATTTTTTGAAATGAAAGACTTCAGGAGACGACCATTTCACTGGGAACTTGGCACCTGAAGAGCTGATATATTCATCATCTATGACATACCTAAAGAATAAGAAGAAACAGAACATATTTGAATGATAAAGGGCAAGCAGTTTCCACAGATAGTTTATTATTCCATAAAAATACAGTGCCAATTTAGAAACAAGGACATGATATCACTAATGCACATATACCCACACTGGAAGGTATGTACTTGTAGAGATTCCTGTTTCAATGAATTATTTTAATTATTCTTGAGAAGTATGTCAGAATAAAACATTTTAATACCCTCCATAAGACTGACAGTTTGATTTTTATTGTCATATTCTGGGTATATATTGTGAGGATATATCCCTTCACCATGGGCAGGAAAACCAGAAGCAATAAATAATGTTTGTGTCTTTTTAAAATAATTCAACTTTTCAACCACTCGTTGACCCAAACATTACTGATAGAGAGCTGCACTTCCTAACTGCCCAAGGATGGAATCTGACACTCTGTTACAGAAGCAACATGGAAAGAAAGGTTCATCACATACAAGGCAACAGCTCTTGCAGGTGCAATTGAAAAGTAATTTTTTTTGGCCAAGTTTACAGGAGCTTACCTCCCAGATAAAATGAAATTATGTGCCTGATACAGGGATTTACAAGGCAACAATTTAAAAATCAACTAGATTGAACCCTATGTACATACAAACTATGTGCACATATTCCCAGTATCAACATTCCTGAGCAGGTGACAGACATGCACTACACAATATCTATTCTCACAGAAGGCATAATGCATTGGAGCATTTAAAAACACTTTTTAAAGGAGATCACGCTGAGATAAATTACCTTTTTTTTTTCTCCCTTATTTTGATGCAGGCACAGAAAGATGAGAGGTTACTGGATAAAGAAAATATGAAATAACAATACAAAATAATAATAAGTAGTGGCTAGTTGTGTGAGCTCAGAATAATTAGACTGTGAGCCCATCATCTCCTCGTGGGCTTCCTAGGAGAGTGAATGCCTGTCCTAGAGCCACACCACAGGTCTTTCTACTACCTTTTGGAAACAGTGAGCCACTCAAGTCCATTATTCTCAGATTGGCCCCTATCAGACCCTTGGTCTTTTTATTGTGTTTTCTGGTGCATTTGGATGAGCCCAGACCCCAGATACTGACCCTCCTGGGGAGCTGTGCAATCAGTGGGCACTGCCTCAGTATAGGACAGGCTATTGAAAAGCAAGCACTTAGTTACAAACTGCTGGGGTGTTGTAATCCACAAGAAATCGGAGGCAGAACCAAAGGGATAGGTAAGGAGAATGGCTCTGCTGATCAAATGACTTGCAGCCACAAGGTAAATGTCACCACTGCCTCCTGTTCAGAGCTACCCACTGCCTTTCAAGCTCATCTGCCTCCAAAGTGAGCCAATTCAGGCTACTAATCCAGCAGAAAAACAAAACAACCCACAAAAAAAACCCAAAAACCCACAAACAAAAAATAAACCAAAAAAAACCCAAAACCCAACTTAAAAAACCAAAAAAGCCAGGCAACAAAACACAGGAGTGGAGGGTTTGTGCTGTGCTTGCAAGGGGAAAGAAGAAAGGAGTGAGACAACCCCTTTGGGCAGCAATCTGTCATTCAGTTAGCTCAGATACAAAATGTAGCACGGATTCTGAGGGAAATCTGTGAGGTCAGAGCTACATTTCTCACACCCATGCTTACCAGAGTGCACTGTGATCTCTTGCCTCATCTTTGTCTGGTCCTCTCACTAAGCAGAAAAACCACTTCCCTGATAGAGCAGCGCACA